>UCOK01017990.1:0-14545 GCA_900474325.1 Synergus umbraculus | reverse complement strand
GTGAACATCTGTGTTCGACATTAGCACCTTGCTCCAAGATGAGTTTCACTATATCTGGATCTTGTCCTCTAACTGCATGAAGTAGAGTGGACTCTTCTCCCTGATCAATCTTAGCACCGCGGCTTAAAAGAATTTGCACTATTTCTAAATATCGAGATCTGCATGCATAATCTAGTGCAGTCCTTTTTAAATGACTTTTCCCTTCTATTTCGGCTCCATTATGGAGCAAAGTCTTTACTATATTCACATTTGAAGTTGAATCATATCTGTCCCAATAATAGAGTCCATAATTTCCATATCCGCTGCTATCACAAGCGAGTTGAAGTGGCGAAAGGCCTTTGGCATACACATTTACATCTGCCCCCATCCTCAAAAGTCTTTCAAATATTGTTAAATTTTGCATACTAATAGCACAATGAAGAGGATTATCTTCTGCTGTTTTCCTTATGGACACTCCGTGGTCTAACAAAAAATTAGCAACATCTATTCTGAAACTACGGATTGCTTCCATGAGTGTAGTTGATCCACTCTTCGATAAACTGAAATCGAAATCAGCACCCGTATTAGTCAATGATGTAATCATTTGAAATGTACCTGTGGTTAAAATTGAAGTCAATAGCGAGCTCCCATTGTAAACTGCACTGAAATCAAATTTAGTGTTTTTTACAACATAGTCAATTGATTCTTCGTCATATACATCGAAAGCAAAGTGCAGTAGGACAGAATAATTTGAACAAACGATATTACAATGCTTCCCTTCTCGCACAAGAAATTTTATCAGATGCAGGCATCTTTTGTTTTTCTCAAAAGTTCTCGCGTTGGGAAGTTTGTCTTCTTCCTTCAAAAATTGTTCAGCTGCATCTATCTTTTCTAAGAGCAAACACAGTTGTATTGGCGTTACGCCACTTCTGTTTCTGATGTCTCGATCTGCCCGGTGACTTAGCAATAAGCTTAGCATATTCTTGTGTTCGACAGAATTTGTGTACTGCCGTACCGCTTCATGTAATGGAGTGTCACCATTCATATCTTGTTTATTGATATTTATGCCAAAGCTAATTAAACGCCGAGCTACAGTACTATTAGGTTGTTGTTGACGACAAAGTAAATGAAGAAAGTTTTGTGACGTAACAGACTGAAACGAGAGAACTGGGCTAAATGTGTAAATCAAGTTCATCAGGGTGGCTTCTTCACTTTCATCGTCAAACAAAATTGTCTCTTTAAAAATCTGAACTATCATCTCGTCACTTCCATCGTAGCTTCTTCCCAATCTACGGAAAAGTAATTTTGCAGGATGATTTCTGATAATTTTCTGAAACATAAAACACAATACTTTTATTAGAAAAATTTTTTCCTATTTGTAATGACAGATATAGGTCTCGTGCAGAAATTGCTCCACTTAACTCACTGATCTTTATATGATCTCTATATAGCTTATATCAGGGATGTCCACGCGTGAGTAAATGAGTAGTTTGCCTTCCCCCTCTCTTATCACCTTTGGTGGCTGGTTTCCCCGACGGCGCCGGACAGCCCAAGCCGAGCTTTAATAAAATTTTCGAATTATAATTTTTTAAGGATATATCTATATTTAAAATTCGATTGTGCATCTTTTTTCTTATAAAAAAAAATTATAGCTTTTTTAGTTTTAAAATTAAAAGCAAAAAACTGACTTTTTAAAAAAAAATGATTTTAATCCGTTTTTCACTTTAGCTCGTGCTCAGTTCGTCAGTTTTTCGACTTTTCAAATGAAATTTTCAGTGAATGTGCTTTCGGGTGTCCTCTGATTGATGGAATAACAGGAATTCAAAAATTTATGTTTTTAGAATTGTTATTAATTTTTTTCTGATGTTCGGCGTGAATTTGGCTTTTGTAACTTCGAGCGTTTCGTTTATCGAGGGAATTTTGAGCAAGAAAAAAATTCTCGCGGCAAAAATGCGTAGAAACCTATAATAAAGTTTTTTGTAAAGTTTTAGATTAAAATATTTAGCGGTTTAGGAGTAGTTATGATCTTAGTCAGCGCTAGATTTTTTGAGCGTACAACGTAGTCTACGACTTACCGCCGCGCCGTTTCCAGTTCTCACGCTAGTGAGTTTTGGCTTATAATACGGTTTATTATAAATACGGTTTATTATAAATAACATAAATTAAAATTTAAACAAAAATAACAATATTTAAACATTTTTTTAAGGGTGCTTTTAAAATTCATTTTGTTTTTTTTTTTTTTAATTTTATACCTAATTTATGTAACATTTATACGCTTAAAAAATCTAGCGCTGATTAAGATCATAACTACTCCTAAACCGCTAAATATTTTAATCTAAAACTTTCCAAAAAACTTTATTATAGGTTTCTACGCATTTTTGCCGCGAGAAGTTTTTTATTGCTCAAAATTCCCTCGATAAACGAAACGCTCGAAGTTACAAAAGTCAAATTCACGCCGAGCATCAGAAAAAAATTAATAACAATTCTAAAAACATAAATTTTTGAATTCCTGTTATTCCATCAATCAGAGGACACCCGAAAGCACATTCACTGAAAATTTCATTTGAAAAGTCGAAAAACTGACGAACTGAGCACGAGCTAAAGTGAAAAACGGATTAAAATCAATTTTTTTTAAAAAGTCAGTTTTTTGCTTTTAATTTTAAAACTAAAAAAGCTATAATTTTTTTTTATAAGAAAAAAGATGCACAATCGAATTTTAAATATATATATATATCCTTAAAAAATTATAATTCGAAAATTTTATTAAAGCTCGGCTTGGGCTGTCCGGCGCCGTCGGGGAAACCAGCCACCAAATGGCGCGTTCAGATTTCCCACCCGGGTGCACCTCGGGTACTACGTCCTTTTCTTACAAGTCGAAATTTCAATATGTTAGAAAAGGACGCAGTACCCGAGGTGCACCGGTGTGGGAAATCTGAACGCGCCTAAAGGTGGTAAGAGAGGGGGAAGGCAAACTACTCATTTACTCACGCGTGGACATCCCTGGCTTATATAGTATTTTACAGGAAACATTTTTTTTTTTCGATTGGATAAATATTGACTTTTGGATTTTGTGTTCGTTACCCCTATTTGCAGTATACTAAACTGCCTTCGAATGCGATAAACAAAATTTTAGCTTGTATGTTATTCAGGGTGTCTACTGACTCAACCGATTCAAATTTCAGGCGTTTTCCCGGTTTTTCAAGACTAAATCCCTGATTTTCCAGGAAAGTAAAAACACATTTCAATGCTACATCATACATTTACTATTATGAAGTTAAGGGCATGCTCTGCCCCATGGTTTGTGAAAATTTTTTTTCAAAGTCACCACGGCCAGACGAAATGATATATCGCTTTCAAACTTTGGGATATGGGAAATGAGACACTAAATTGCGTTTTCAAATTTAATTTGAGTAGTCATTTTGAAAAAAAAAGCTAAGTCGGTAAGGTAGGGATCGGATTTTTTTTCAAAATGACTACTCAAATTAAATCTTAAAATGCAATTTAGTGTCTCATTTCCCATATCCCAAAGTTTGAAAGCGATATATCATTTCGTTTGGCCGTGGTGACTTCGAAAAAAAAGTTTCACAGGGCATGTTTGTCTGGTCCTAAATATTGACATTTAAAAAAAAATTTTTTTCAACAAATTTTTTTTTTTTTTACAAAAGTTTAAAACCAGACAGAAATACATTAGCATATTTTCTTTAATTTTATAAATTTTCAATTTGATATCTTTATAAATGTAGACGTAGCGTTACAGAGAAAAAAACGTCGGTAAGGTAGGGATCGGGTAAGTAATACATTCCCTTTTACACAATAAAAATTTCTTAAAATTTTAAAGTCCTTTAAAATTCCTTAGAATTCCTTACAAATTCTTTGAATTCCCTAATCTTCCTTAAAAATCTCTTAAAATCTTTTATAATTATTGAAAATGTCTTGAAATCATTAAAAACCTAGAGAATCTCAGAGAATACCTGGAAATTATTTATAATCCTTCGAAATCTTTGCATAGTTTTGTAAAATTTGTTAAATAAATTATAAAAGTTATATATGTAATACTGCTAGTATTTACTCAACTACTAATCAGACTTAATTTTGAGCAACTAAGTTACTCAATCAAATTATAAAATATGAAACAATAACTGAAATGTATTAACTTATCTCACATTATTTGTTATGAAAGAAAACAAAAATAGTTTATAAAAGTAGGTTCTTGAAAAAAATTCAAGGCGTTTTCCCGGTAGTAGACACCCTGTAATTATTGATAGGTGTTTCATGATCTATCGAATGAATATAATCATATTTTATGAAAAATTTAGTATTTGATTCCTTTTTTGTAAATAAAAAATCTTTTGGATTAAAAAAAAATATTTTGCTCTAAACATAAAGGTCAATGTTTTATCTTTCGAAGCCCTGAATCACAAAATGTTTTTCTTTTGTTTTCAAGAAATTAAACAGCGCATAGTTAGCAAAGTAAGGTCACACAAAAGTAGGTATAATTATTACGCTGCTCCAATCTTTACTAAATTTTAGTATGATACTTCTGGATATGTATACTTTCGAAAAATGTCATTTAAAAAATCGATATTTTGAAAATTCTAAGTAGGGTAAACCCCTTAACCCATTAACGTCCAGCCGGACACATTTTGTACACCTCTCTTCCCGCGCTCACAGCTATTGCATTTCGAGCAAAAAAAATCTAAAAAAATGTATACTTACAGTTTGAAGTGTGCTTTTTCCGGTGGTAGCACTCAAATTATCGAAACAAATTTTTTTTTGTTCGAAAAATTCCGTTTGAAACAAAAAAAAAAAACATGATTTTCGAAGGAATTTTTGTTTAAATCGAGTTTTCAAAGATTTACAGGCTTGGAATCATCTTGGAACCGGTCTAGATCATAGACGCGATGTCTAAATTTAAAGAATATGAGGTTGTGAAGTAATTTTGAACAATTAGAAACTTCAAAATGGCGCCCGAATTGCAAAATTTTTGCCAGAAAATTCATGAATTTTTTTCTTAGAAATGAAGCACTTTCCTAAAAAATTAAAAAGAACAAAAGGTGCTTAGAATTGACCAACGAATACACTTGAATTTTTCCAAAACGATTCGAGCGATTTTTGCAATTTATAAAAAATTGGCAATTTGCAAAACGAAAAAATCACTTGAATCGTTTTGAAAAAATTCTGATGTATTCTTTGGCCAATTCTAAGCACTTTTTGTTCTTTTTAATTTTTTAGGAAAGTGCTTCGTTTCTGAGAAAAAAATTCATGAATTTTCTGGCAAAAATTTTGCAATTCGGGCGCCATTTTGAAGTTTATAATTGTTCAAAATTACTTGACAACCTCATATTCTTTAAATTCAGACATCGCGTCCACGATCTAGACCGGTTCCAAGATGATTCCAAGCCTGTAACTCTTTGAAAACTCGATTTAAGAAAAAATTTCCTTCGAAAATCATGTTTTTTTTTGTTTCAAACGACACTTTTCGAACAAAAAAAAAATTTTTTTCGATAATTTGAGTACTACCACCGGAAAGAGCACACTTCAAACTGTAAGTATACATTTTTTGAGATTTTTTTTGTTCGAAATGCAATAGCCATTCCCTTTGCCATTCCGTTTATAATAATTTTCTTTTACAATGATTTCCATTTAGAATGTGAAGATCCGTGAATATGGATTTTTTAAAAATGAAAATCAGTATATTTGATTATCTCGAAAACACGAAAATGATAAATGTAAACACAAATTGTAAAATTTTAATAAAATCTAATTCCTAACTTTCTAAGAAAAATTTTATATCCCCGGATCAATCTGAATTAATCCGAAGCCCATTCAAAACCAATCCGAACCTTTAATCCCAATGAGTCCCCCAATCCGAATTAATCAGAATTAATCCGAACGTTCAATCCGAATGAATCCCGTCAACCCGATTTATCCGTATTTTTCAAAATCATTCGGATAGAACGGATTAATTCAGATTGAAAGTCCAAATTTACCCGATTGATTGAATTCAAAGTTCTGATTAGTTCTGATTAATTCGGATTGGTGGACTCATTCGGGTTAAAGGTTCGGATTGGTTTTGAATGGATTTCGGATTAAAACGGATTGAAAATTTCATTCGGATTAAATAGGAATGAAACTGTTTGGATCGGATACAAATTCCGTAATGATTCGAATTGATTCGGAATGAATTTCAATTCGAAGCTTTCGCTAGGGTATATATTATATAATCTGAATGAATCCGCCAATTTAAATTAATCAGAATTAATCCGAACTTTCAATCCTAACTTTCAATCCGAATAAATCCAGTCAATCCGAGTGAGTCCGAACTTTTGATTAGAATGAATCCGATCGATCAGGACTTTTAATATAGACATATGAACCTTAATTATATACACTGCCTGTCAGAAATATGAAACCAATTTATTTTCAATTATCGTTTACCTTCTTTTAAATTTAATTAATATTATATTTCTTCATTCAATTAAGTTAAGGGTGTTGGGTCCAAGTGTTAAGCTCAAAATTGTATTCTCCATTTTATTCAACGAAAATTATAGATAAATATTTTTCGCTCTGTAGCACTGATATTTTCTCAGATTTAAGACTGCCTACAGAGCGAAAAAATATTTATTTACAATACTTTTTGCATAAAACGAAGAATTCAAAATCTAACTTCAAAATAGAATATTTTCATTTACTTAAAAAATATTTGAATTAGATATTTTCTCGCTCTGTACCCATAATTCTAGTTAACAATTAATTAATTCTAAAGAGAGAAAAAATTCAAAATTTAATATTTGTTGACTAAAATGAAGAAATCGCATTTTTAGATTAAAACTTGACTCCAACACTCTTAAAAGCTATCAAAATTTCGCTTAAAATTAACCCAGGAAAGAGTGACTTTTTCATTTTTTAAGAAGATAATACGTCAATAATAATCAATAAAAATGAAGGAAAGGTGAATAAAAATTATTTCCATAACTTGCATATTATATGTTTATATTATTCTACATATTTAATATATGTACATGGTAATATTATTATAGATTTTATACATTTGATTTTTATACACTATTTTTATATATTAAATTATTTTTTATAGTTACAGTCGACTTCCCCTATAGTCACGAAATCGAAACCAGAGTCGTTCCCAATAGTCTCAAAATTCCTTTCCTCAAATTTCACATCAATTGCGCATGCGTCACATCAAATGCGAATAACCATCAATCAGATGCTGAGCGCAACGCATGTGCAGTTGTTATCAAGTGTTAATTGTGAGATATTCTCGTGACTATTGGGGAAGTCGAGTGTATTTTAAATTTTTATACTTCTGCAATATCGGCAAAGCAAGCTTCCGCAAAATTTTTTAAATGCTTCAGGTTTAAGAATTTTAAAATGTAAAACACGTCTTCCACTGAAATATTCTTACATACGTGTTTTTGGAACAAGGTAATTGTCAAATCAACATATGATTGATGAATCGTAGCTTGCCGAATACGACGTTCGAAATATTCTGCATATATTGGGAAGACCTCTTTAAAATTGACCTTATTCAAAACCTGCGATACATTCTTATCGTTCAAAATGTTCCCCAAATGATCAGTATTAGTAGACAAGATATCAAGATAAGAAAAGTTTCGCGAACTGCAAATATTTTCCTTCATCCGACTGAGCTCGCTGATGCATTTTGGATAAAATGTACGAACATTCTTATGTTCCGACAATAAAATTTTATTTTTTTCACTCACGTACTCTCCTGTTTCTAACTTTTTAGCAATGAAAGCAATTAGAGCCACTATGTGTGGATTCAAACTAAAGAAAATATCCTCATTATCATGTTCTTTACAATAATGAAGAGCGTGTTCAAGGGGTACCGATTCCCAACCATCAACAAAATTAAAATCAGCATTGCATTCCCATAATAAAAATTTTACTGTTTCTGCTCTGCATAGTCGTCGAAAATCATCTTCAGAGAATTCATTACATGTATTATTCTCTCCCATGTCTGTATCAGAAATCTGACAGGCTATATGAATCGGTAATTCATTTTCTATTGTATTCAAAATATTAATATTCGCACCATGTTCCACCAAAATCTGAACTACCTTCAGACACACAGAATCCCTATTTATGTACAAAACTGCACATTCCACAGGTGATATCGGATCTAAAGTAATGGTAATATGAGGAGAATCCATTATTTTCTCAGGTGTACTTCTGTATTCGACATCAGCACCGTGCTCCAAGATGCATTCCACTAAAGCTGGATTTTCTCCTCTAACCGCCTGAAGTAGAGTGGAGACTTCTCCCTGATCAATCTTAGCACCGCGGCTTAAAAGAAGTTTTACTATATCTAATTCTCCAGATCGGCAAGCTCGATCTAATGCAGTTGCATTTGATTTATGTTTCCATGCCATGTCGGCTCCATAATCGAGCAATAGCTCTACTATCTTCCAATCTAAAGGTGTTGTATCACCTTCCTCAATGTAATATTGATATGCTGGATAATGGATTCGAGTGATTGTCTCCTTACGTACGGTGTTATCACAAGCGAGAAAAAGTGGCGAGCGGCCTTGGGCAAGTGCATTTACATCTGCCCCCATCTTTAAAAGTCTTTCAACTATTGTGGGATGCTGCATAATAACGGCACAATGAAGAGGAGCAGTGTTTTCATCTGAAAACCTTAATTGTGATTTACTTATGGAAACTCCGCAGTCTAACAAGAAATTAGCGATGTCTATTCGAGAACTGCGGATTGCTTCAATGAGTGGAGTTGTTGTTCCATCGTATATAATACTCACATCGAGAGCAGCACCTGCTTTAGCCAACGATGTAATCATTCCTAATGTACCTCTCTTTACAACTAAAAACAATAGCGTGTAGTTCTCATAAACTGCATTGAGATTAAATTTACTGTTGTTCACCACGTAGTCAAATGATTCTTCGTCATTTTCACCCAAAGCAAAGTGCAAAAGGACAGAATAATTTGAAAAAAAGATATTACAATGATTTTTTTCCCGCACAAGACACTTTACAAGATGCCGGCATCTTTCGATTCTAGGAAGTTTCCACGCGTTGGGAAGTTTGTCTTCATCCTTTAGAAATTCTTCAGCTGCATCTAACTTTTTTAAGAACAGGCACAGTTGTATTGGTGTTAAGCCACTCTCGTTTCTGACGTCTCGGTCTGCCCCGTTTTTTAGCATATTACTTATTATATTAGCTTGGTTGTTAGAATGTTTGTACTCCCGTATCGCTGCATGTAAGGGAGTGTCACCGTTGATATCAAAATTATGGGTATTCATTATACGAAAATCAATTAGACGCTCAGCTAAAACGCTATTAGGTTTATATTGATCACAAAGTAAATGAAGAAAGGTTGGTGGTAACCTATTGGACACAAATGAAAGAACTTGGCTACCTTATTAAACAGAAATGGCATCTTGAAAAGGGTCAATCAGTATCTCCTCACTTCCCTCGTAGTTTCTTCCCCGTCTACGAAAAATATTTCTTAGACGATCCACTAATAATTTTCTGAAACATAAGACATAATACGTTTATTAGAAAAATATATGTACCTATTTCTAATGACAGATATATAGGCCTCTCGTGCAGAAATTACTTCACTTATCCCACTGATCTCTATATGATCTCTATATAGCCTATAAATAGGATTTTAGAGGAAAAATTTTGTTTCGATTGAATAAAAATTGAATTTTGGATTATGTGTTGGTTGCGCCTAATTGCAGTATGTTATTCATAGATTTTTTCACGATCTATCAAGAATTATAATTATTTTTTCAAAAATTGAGTATTTGACTCCTTTTTTGGAAATACAATTTTTTTAGGATTTAAAAAAAAAATATTTTGCTCTAAAAATAAAGGTCAATGTTTAATCTTTCGAAGCCCTGAAATACAAAATGTTTTTTTTTTGTTTTCGAGAAATTAAACAGCGCATAGTTAGCAAAGTAAAGGTCACACAAAATTATGTATAACTATTACACTGCTCCAATCTTTACAAAATTTTAGTATGATACTTCTGGATATGTATACTTTCGAAAAATGTCATTAAAAAAATCGATTTTTTGAAAATTCTAAGTAGGGAATACCCCTTAACTAATCAAGGTCAATTGAAGGTGAAATCGACAAAAAATACTTTTAGCAGAAATTACTTTTTTTTTTATTTTTCAAAATAATAATTTTGACAATTCTTGAAGTATAGTCTTTGGACTTTGTTTATCGTATGAATTATGAACATTTATTAATTATTTACTAGCAAAAATAAAGTGCACGATTCGTTTCTTACAGATATAACACTTCTAATTAAATAATTTTAAATACTATTTATTCATAATATATTTCAACATTGTAAGTATTAATTAATCAATAATTAACTAATTAAACACAATAATAATAATAATAATAATAATAATAATAATAATAAGACGAAGAAGAAGAAATTTTGTAGAAGCATTAGTAGAACAAACGAAACAACGCGAAGAGTTTGAAAATGACTATTTTCTTGCTCTTTTGGAAGCTCGAATCATCCTGAAGCAAAATCGAACAACCCCAGTGTCAAATGGACAGACTTCGAATCCTAGGCCGGGTCCCTCTTCTGCTTCCCAGTCTTCTGTCACAGCTCCCTTTGATATCTCACAATTTTTACAAGCAAATGCATTAGCACCCAATCTTCCAAAAATAACAATACCACAATTTGATAGATCGTTTAATAATTGGGTAAAGTTTCGCGATACATTTAAAACCCTAGTACATGATCGCGTAAGGATATCAAATATAGAAAAGTTTCATTATTTAAATACAGCTCTGACGGGAGACGCGGCACGCGTTATTCAATCACTGGGAATCTCAGATGTAAATTATCAGTTAGCTTGGAAAAGTCTTACAGAACGATACGAAGATTATGGATCACTAATCCATTTTCACATGAAAGCTATATTTGAGTTACCTGTTTTAACCAAATCCTCATATATTGCACTGAGACAGCTCGTAGATGATGTCAATAATCATATAGCTGCACTTGAGACCTTAGGCGAACAAACAGATGACTGGGATATAATGATTGTATATCTGGTCTCAACAAAACTCGATTTTGCGACAAAAAGAGAATGGGAAAAGGATTTAAAAGGAAAAACTACTTTCAAAAAAATGATAGAATTTTTAGAAAACCATTGTAAATATTTGCAAAGGATTACCATCGATAAACCTGAGTCTTATTCTAGTAATAATAAAAGGATTGTAGCGAAAATTAATACCGGAAAACCGGTCGAAAAACTTACACCGCACGCAACGATAAAGAAAATGTGTCCTCTTTGTAACGATTCACATACATTGTACAATTGCGAAAAATTTCGAGCACTTCCCGTATTATCGCGTATCGAAGAAGTGCGGTGCTTGCGAATTTGTTTTAATTTTTTAACTCCGTGACATCATAATCGACAATGTCATGTTGGACCGTGTATGAAATCGACAGGATACTAATGTTGAAAATAATTTGGACTATAAGGGCGATCAGTGTCACAAAACTGCTCTCGTTGCTCATTCCAAACAAGGGGAGAATGAGCATATTATATTAGGAACCGCAATTGTGCAAATTAAAGATCATAAGGGTCGGCTACACGAATGCCGTGCCTTATTAGACTCGTGTTCTCAAGTAAATATAATGACACGAAAACTATGTGAAAAATTAAACCTTCCAATTGAAAAATCGGAAACGGTCGTTTCATGGATATTTAGAAATGCACAGGAACCCCATTATCGCACCCAAATCACATTTAATTCAAGGTATACCGGTTGCT
Organism: Synergus umbraculus; assembly: GCA_900474325.1. Lineage (NCBI taxonomy): Eukaryota > Metazoa > Arthropoda > Insecta > Hymenoptera > Cynipidae > Synergus > Synergus umbraculus. Next base: position 2,759 of record UCOK01017990.1, on the reverse strand, counting down.
CCCTTTTTAGCTACGCGAACCCTACGACAAATTGGCGAAGAAAATAAGGAAATTCATCCAACCGCGAGTAAAGTAATCATGCGAGAATATGTGGACGATCTACTTACAGGTGCAAAAACACCAGAGGAGACTGCGGTAAAAGCCGTGAGAAAGCTAGCGACACCGGATCATCGAGTGTCGTGAGTACGACATCAGGAAATCGCAAAGCTGTAAACCATTTTGGGAACACACATCAGAAGTATTTTAAGGAGGCTTTACTTGATGGACATCCGTTAACCAGTTACGTGGATTTTGGTAGCGGGGCCGTAACAATACGTGAAGCTGATGCAGAACGTATAGGATTGCAATATACAGTCGGAGATACCGAACAGCTCGTGGGTTACGGACACGGAGTCGTGAAACCGATCGGGATTTTCAAGGCATTTTTGACATTCGATGGAGTAGGTGCCTGGGTGGACGGACATGTGGTACCAAGTGATGTGCAGGAGGTACCGTTATTGGTGGGTCACCCTTACACCGAACAGCGTCATGTTGTGATAACCAGCAAGGACGGAAGACTGCTCATCGACGAGAACGATGATTCTGTCCGGACATCACCTCCCACGGTGCGTGATCCAGACGGATGAACGAGGAGAAGCCCTAATACCGGTGCAACTCCTTTTATTAGCGGGAAAACTTGAATTAAAATTATTATAAAATAAGGAGATTCTGGCAACGCTAGGAAAAACGAGCAGATCCGTACCCCAATCATTAAATATTTTCGACGGTGTTGTCGTTTGTTGAATAGCGTGGATCAAGAAATGTAAAGATGTCAAGTTTTTTAGTCTACTATTCTCAGTTTATTAATTAAGATGATATGTTTTTCTGAAGAGGCCGGACGTCATCTGGCGAAAGCTAAAAAAGCTTGATTAATAAACTGAGAATAGTAGACTAAAAAACTTGACATCTTTATATTTTCTTTTTGCCTACCTACGGAATTCCCCAAATTGTGCGTCTTTCCACCTCTTCTTATATTATAATTCTCCCTCTAGTTTTATGTATCTACTCTCTACCTCACTGTACTCTAGTTTTAATTTTGAGACTCAGATTTTTCTTGGCTCTCGACTTGGAAGGTTGTTCTCTCCCAAGTTCGGCGAAAGCTCAAGTACGGTACTATTTGAATGTTCAAATCAGTAGACTTTTCTTTTGAGAACGTGCATCTCACTTGTAAAATTAATCGGTGTGTTCTTGTTTTGAATATAAATTAAAATTTATCGAATCTTGTGTGTTTTTCTTTCTTTCCTTAGGATAGTTGGATTTTCAAATCCTTAAAGTGACGTTACCTGCAGATTCAGATTCAGTGAGCAGATTCAACAGAAACAATTTCAATCAATTTGAAATTTCGCGCCCTTTGTTATTAAGGCGCGTCACAGATAACCCGAGGCGAGAAGTGTGAGGAAGGACAGATGAAGCCTCGTGAAATAAACGACATTCCAGTCACCTTAGACGAAGTGAACACGGATCTTGAAGGCGAGGAAGCAGAGCGCCTTCTCGACCTTTTAAACGAATATAGGGACCTGGTGGTTCGTAATATGAGTCAACTTGGATGTACAAACAAGATGGAGATGCACATCGAACTGGAGAACGAGAAGCCGGTCTTTTACCGACCCTATCGACTGTTCTATAGTGAGAGGGAGCAGACTAAGGACCTAATCAAGGAATTAAAGGCCAGTGAAATGGTGGAGGACTGTCATTCGCCTTCCTCAATGTAATATTGATATGCTTGATAATGGATTCGAGTGATTGTCTCCTTACTTACGGCGCTATTACCAAGTCGATTCAGTATCGCTCGAATCGTCCGAGAGAGCAGACGTGAGTCATAATGAGTTCAGTGTACGCGAAACGTAAAGCGGTCTTCTTGTGCACCCATCCAAAGGGTCCACTTATGTCCTATACAGCCGCTGCTAAATACATTAAAAAGTCGAAATGGTTCGTGAAGAAGTGGGTTGAGTGTTATAAAGCCAATAACACAGTCGACGATCTTCCTGAAAGAGGCAAATCGCGAGCAACAACAAGCAAGCAGGATAAAACGATCTTAAAGCTGTTCGAGCGTCTCCCCACTCTACGGTTACGAGAGGCCAAGGCTATTCTAGCCAAAAAGGGAGTCAATATAAGCATAAACACCATTCGACAGCGTTTGGCTGAATCGAATATAAAATACCGTAACACGAGGCAAAAACCCCTGCTTTCAGAAACCCATATGGAAAAACGAAAGGCATGTTCTGCTGAAAATCTCGACCGTGACTGGTCGAATGTCATTTTTTCTGATGAAGCGTCGTTCTGGGCATTGGTTCCGATAAAGTATGCCTAGTCTACGGCAGGCAGTAGATTTCTCCAGCGGACCATTAAACACCCAGTGAAGATCCATGTTTGGGGATGCTTCTCTGAACGCGGTTTTGGATGTTTAGAGCTCTTCACCGAGAACCTCAATGCTCAGAAAATGATCGAAATATATAAACGTGGTCTTCTAAGGTCTGCTAAAAAGATGTTTGGAGCCGATAATGAGGATTGGATCTTGCAAGAGGATAACGACCCGAAACATCGAAGCCGTCTCTGCTCCGCTTGGAAAGCGGAAAATGACATCACAACCTTGGACTGGCCATCACAGTCCCCAGATGCAAATCCAATCGAGAATGTCTGGAGCGTTTTGAAGAGGAAGCTTGCGGGAAAACGTGTGTTCACCCTGAAACAGCTCTCGCAAAAAATCAGGAAGATATGGC
>UCOK01017989.1:0-15442 GCA_900474325.1 Synergus umbraculus | reverse complement strand
CTCTTAGGATGCGACAGGATAGAATAACAAAAAGATACAGCTTCGACCAACTTTTCCGGACATGCATCCCGGACAGGGAGGCGTGGAAGAAGGAGGAGGGGGGGCCTTCCTACAAGGGGCCATCGTGTTTACGGATGGCTCTAAGACGGAGGGCTGGACGGGAGCTGGACTGTATGACAGCGAGCATAAGAGGGGTGTGGCGATCCCACTGGGACAATACCCTACGGTATTCCAGGCGGAGGTTTTTGCCATACTCCGCTGTGCGGAGATGCTGTTGGAAGACAGGAAGAGGGGCGGATGTATTAGCATCTGCTCCGACAGCCAGGCGGCAATTAAGGCAGTTGGGAAACCGAAAATCACATCGATTCTGGTGTGGGAGTGCAAAAAGGCTCTCAACCAACTGTCAGTAAATAATAAGGTGGCCCTAATATGGGTCCCTGGTCATACAGGGATCAAGAGCAACGAGAAAGCAGATCAACTGGCAAAAAGAGGAGCAGCGGGCAGGCCGATTGGCCCAGAATCCTTTCTGGGCCTGGCAGCCTGCTGCAGCCGCCTGGAGATCAAAAACTGGGTGTCTCAACAGCACAACAAATACTGGGCACAAGTGAAGGGATGTAGACAGGCGAAGGCCCTACTGGGCACATGCCGCAGGAGGGACTTGGCCCAAAATATCCTAAACTGGACCAGAAAGGAGGTAAAACTAATGATACAAATGCTCACAGGGCATAATCATTTAAATTACCACAGACAAAAGATGGGGCTGGTAGAAAGCACTGTCTGCAGAAAATGTGAAGCGAATGAGGAAACGTCCCTACATGTCCTAGGTCAATGCCCGGCACTAGCTAGGCTTAGACAGCAAACCCTCGGGGCAGCTCTGCTGGAACCAGAGGAGATAAGGGCACTACAGGCTAGCAACATTCTAGCCTTCCTGAGGAGGACTGGGATGGGGGGCTGGTGAGTGTCAGGGGTAAGGGATTAGGCACAATGGGCATTTAGCCTGAGCGTCTGTAGGGCCCCACGGGGGTGGGGCGCCTCACCCGAACTTTACAACTAACTAACTAAATTCGCAATTGTCCGGAATTTATACGAAATAAAGAATCAGAAATCATTTTCATCTACAGATAAATCTGGATTCATCCGTTTCTGTCCGGATTTTGTCTGAGAATTATCTCGAATCCGGAATTAGTCCGATTCCGTCCGGAACGTACACGAATTAAAAAATCAATTGAATTTATTTGTAAAGTGGAATCTGGAATTCATTCGCTTTATTTTTCCGGGTTCCGTCTGTCATAAAACTCGAATCCGAAACGAGTATCCTATTCAGTTGGAATTTTATGCGAAATATGAAATCATTATATTCATATGTAAAGTAGTACCTCAAACATCCTTTTTTTTCGAATTTTGTCAGTGATAAAACGAAATCCAGACAAAAACCAATTAATGAATTCCAGATTCCACTTTACATGAAAAATATAATAATTTATATTTCGTATAAATTCCGGACTGAATCGGGGTCATTTTTTATTCAAGTTTTATCCCAGAAATACGGAGAAAAACGGAAAAATTCCACTTTACACATAAATATAATTATTTCATATTTCGTATAAATTCCGAATAATTGTGAATTGATTTCTCATAAAATTTTATTTTCGATTATAAATCGGATGAAATTGGCAAACTTCTAAAAGATTCCATCTACACGGAAAAGAAATCTGCATTGTATCAAGTCGACATAATTACTTGACCGATTTTACTTGCGAGAAGTCATTCTTTTCTAAGTACAAGGGTTCGATTTCCTTGAATCAAGAAAATAATTGATTCAGTGAAATTACTTGGATCAAGGGCCTATTTATTTCAAGCAAATAACTATTGAATTAATTTCTTTAATTACAAGTATTTGTTTGAACTTAAAGAAAGTATTAGATCCAGTATATATATTCTTACAATAAGTAATTGAAACGTTAATTTAGTTAATTAAAGCTTCTTGATCCAAGTAAATACCACTACTTACTTTAATTACTATCTTTTTTAATATATTATTCATATTCTTGATACAAGAAAATGAATACAATTGGCAAATATAGATTTGAGACGAATGCCTGATGATCTATGATGCCTAAGAAATATCAAGTGATAATCACTCACACAGAAAAATTAATCCGTTAAAGTTATAAATTTTAATCTGCTGAACATTTCTGCTATTTTAGCAGATAAAATATGTTACTTACAATAATAGATAACATTTTTAATGTTACTATTCTATATGGAAAATTTATAGGAAAGTTTCTGTTAGAGCCATTTGAGAAAAAAAAATTTTGTAATAGGAAAAAAATAATTTTGTTGAGTCTTTTTGTTGTCATTACTAAAATTTTGTTGCTAAAACAATATTATTTCGTGAATTATAATTAGAATTGGAATTAGAATTTTACTCAGTATTCTTTTCGACACAACCAATTTTTTTTAGCATGTTTTTTTCTTGCAATAGATTTTCGTTCTCGCCATAAAATATTATTTTAGATCAATTAATATTACACTTTTACTTTCTGTGAAAGTGAACATGAAAAACATTTAAAACTTCATAATAGGTACATAGTTTATTTAATGTTAACTCAGATACGTTTTTTGATTAAATTATCTCAAGAGGATTTGATCTTTGTGTGTAAATGAGTATACCGTGGAAAAAATATGGGACCACCATCTCGAGAGCTTAGGGTAATGGTTAGGCAGCTGGACTCGTGTCCCGTAGGTCGTGCGTTCAATTCCCCCTCGCGTTGCGTGCAAAATTTTATTTGTTATACATATATACGTTAAAATTTACCAATATCGATTAATATCCAATATCCAATACCAATATGCATAATATACCTGCTAATAAGCTATGATCTTGATTAATAATTATTTTTTGTAGGTTCTAGAGATTTTTTTTCTGCGTGGATAAAAAACAGGCATGACCGGATACAATCCGGATTCATTAAATCCGTCAGGCCGAATAAAAAACGGGCATGACCGGATACAATCCGGATTCATCAAATCCGTCAGGCCACAGAACTTTTGGATTCTACCGCACAATATACGGATGCATTATAATTTCGGATAAAATCCGGATTCCGAAATTTATCCGAAATTGTCCGGGACGTTAGTCTGTTTTTGTCATCCGGATTCTATCCGGTCATGTACGAAAATTGTCTGGAAGAAGTAACAATCAAAAGTGACTTCATTCGGACAATTTTCGAACATGACCGGATAGAATCCGGATGACAAAGACAGACTAACGTCCCGGACAATTTCGGATAAATTTGGGAATCCGGGTTTTATCAGAAATTTGAAGCAGAGATGCACTCAAAGATGGTTGGCCTCCATCTTTGTTATATTTCTGACATGTTAAGTGATATCAAAAAAGTTCCTGACGCGACAAATTTTTATTCCGCAAAGTTCCGCAAAGTCTTTTACAGAGTTTGAAAGTTTATATTGTGCAGAACGTTTATTTCATCTAGTGGCGGTGTTGTGTCTATAAAAGAGAGAAAAGTGAAGTGACTTTGAAAATCGTCATCTCTCTCCCCCCCTCTCTCTCTCTCCCTCTCCCTCCCACCCCCCCCCCTCTCTCTCTCTCTCGTAATTTGTCTGCTCGGTATGAATTTCTCCGTTTCAGAAAATGAATATTTGTAGACAAAATATTCATTTTCTCAAGAAAAAGGCGATGCATTTTTTATAAGATGCACTCTAAGATTTCGTCAGACCCGAAATATTTGGTGACTTTATTTTATTTATCCCGAAATCTAGTCTTTAAATTAAATACGGGGGCAGGGCCGTCTTTATTATTGGGGGCACCCAAAAAATTTTCGAAGTTCCCATTATCCAACGTCCTTAACCCCGTTAGTGTCGAAAGTTGCATTTTTCAGTTAGATCGCCGAATTCTCACATAGGGCGCTGGCTGTACCATCACTCCCTGAAAATGGTGAAAATGTATGTTGATCTACAGAGAATTGAATATAAAAATTGAAAAAATATGATTATTCAATACTAGAAATTAATGAAATATATCAGACATTGAAAACTAACATTAGTTGAATATTTCCAATTAAGGGTGTTGCAGGTCAAGAAATCTGTAGAATACTCTAACCTGCAGGGCAAATTTCGTCGACTTTTTGAGGCCAGAGGAAGAACTTTGTAAAAGTTTTTTTCAAGTCCTGAAGGGAAAGCAGGCTCAAACTTAGGGAACTTGGTGTTTCGATTTTTGATTAGAGTAGGGTGACCAGACGTCCTGATTTGAGGGCCTAAAAAAGAGGGCCTGTCTGATTTTTATTTCGTCCTGATTTTCTGGAAACTGGCCTTCGACAATTTTTTTTTCTCGACAATTCGCTTACTGTGGTCTGTAGATTATCAGTTTTCCAAAAGTGCCTGCGACGCAATGATGTGTTCATTTTTTTAAGGCTAATCCAAATATCAGTGCCTACTCAGAACTACTGAAAATGGCCCAATTCTTCTTTGCAATTCCAGAGCATAATGCGAATTGCGAAAGAGTTTTCTCCCTCATTTCCAGGCAATGGACTGATGAGAGAAATAGGTTTTCTGTCGAATCCATTCGACACATCTTAGTAGTTCAATTTAATTTGAAAGATTACTCCTGTTTAGAATTCAAGGAATTTCTTTCTCAATCAGAAAATGTAAATTTAATCAGAAAAATCGGAAATTCTGAAAAATACTAAATTTAAACCACAATATGATAGAATATACAGTATTATATACTTTAAAAAGATAATACGATAATAAATGTTTTCCCGGTAAGAAGCAGTTGATTGATACGCATAGAATATGGCATTAAAATAAACTTACATTTCAATGCCTTCAAATGCGTACTAATTGCATTTTTGTCCGAAATGCCATTGAATGCGCTTTATTGGATAAAATTAGCCTCGGTTTAATGCGTTTAAATGCGCACATACCAGGTGTATAAGCTTATATCCGCTGTTTGCTCAGAGATGACGGTAGTGAACATATTTAGCTACAATAGAAACGTCATGCTTTTTTTTGTGTGAGTTCGACACCTATCTACATTTATCAGTGCACATAGTCAGTTTTTTTATACAACAACATAAATTTTTCCTTGAGTAATCATGTCTAGTTTTGTGCCAGACAAGGAGCATTTGCGGGAAGCTTTACTTTTTTGCTTCAATTTGAAGAAATTGGCTGCCGAATCACATCGAATGCTTGTGGAGGCCTATGGTGACAGTGCTTTATCGGAAACAACTTGCAGAGACTGGTTTCGTCGGTTCAAAGACGGTCATTTTGACTTGAATGACAAGAAGCGTGAAAATCGGCCCAAAAAAGTTGAGGACCATGAATTACAGGCTCTTTTGGATGAGGACGATACACAAACACAAAAAATGCTTGCCGAATAGTTAGGTGTTACTCAACCGGCCATTTCCATGCGTTTACATGCCATGGGAAAGATCCAAAAAATGGGAAAATGGGTACCCCATGAACTGAACGATAGGCAGATGGAGCGACGCCAAAGCACATGTGAAATCTTGCTTGCTAGACACAAAATGTTTTGTTTTGAATGATCTTGCCAATAAAGGCTCGATCACTTAGTTTAATTTATGTTTTTCAGGTTAATCTAAATGAAGAATAGATTAGGAAGGAAATAATTGACACACTGATTTTAGGGAAAAAGCCTGCGAGAGGCATAAAAAACCCTTTTATTTTAGCATGAAATAAATGTGAAATTTGAGAGAGAATATATACAGAAACCGATTGGCATCACACACAAACACAAGAATCGGCGCTAGCACGACACATGAACAGTAAGGATGAAAATTCTACGTTTCGGCGAAACGAGAATTTTGAGGTTTTAGTTCCGGCGGAACGTGGTTGATTCGGTGAATCAAGATACTCGATTGTATCTGAGATTACTCCGGCGGAGCGAGGGTGTTCATAATGAACGAAAATGTTCCGGCGGAACGATAAGTTTGTCACGACGCGCGAGAGCTCTACACGGTATGGACGTCAAAAGTAGATTATATCCTCACTGAGCGGAGCCGTGCAGCGCCGATTTCTCGCGCATACATACGTCATCATTCTTTCGCTTGGTTGGCGGCAAACTCAAAAGTAGAATTGCGCTCTTCATTTACACAATTAAGCCTAGTTCACAGTTATTCATGTGACAACGGAACACAAAAGAAAGTCGCTTCAGCATGGTGTGGTGACTAGAGACGAAAAGTGGATTTATTTTAAGAATCCGAAACGAAGAAAGTCGTGGGTCGATCCCGGACAACCATCAACTTCTTTCTCAAGACCTAATCGCTTTGGACGCAAGACAATGCTGTGCGTTTGGTGGGATCAGCAGGGTGTCGTCTACTATGAGCTATTAAAACCTGGTGAAACTGTCGATGCTTACCGCTACCACCAACAACTAATCAAATTGCGCCGTGCTTTGCATGAAAAAAGGCCGGATTATGAAGAAAGACATGAGAAGCTGATTTTTCTTCACGACAACGCTCCATCGCACACGTCAAAAATGGTCCAAAACTACTTGAAAACACTCAACTGGGAGGTGCTACCTCATCCCGCTTATTCACCAGACCTGGCCCCTTCTGATTACCACCTGTTTTCGTCGATGGGTCACGCGCTCGCTGAACAACACTTCGATTCGTACGAAGACGTCGGAAAATGGCTTGACGAGTGGTTTGCATCGAAAGATAAAGACTTTTTTTGGCGTGGTATACACAAATTGCCCGAGACATGGGGAAAATGTATGGCAAGCAAGGGAAAATACTTTGAATAAAGTTTATTTTATTTTCTACAAAAAAAAGACTGTCTTTTGCCTAAAAAACAGCGGTTTTAAGCTTATACACCTGGTATGTGAAGGTATTAAACTGCCTACTTGATGATGCCGTTGCAAAAAATTTAGTTAATGTCTTTTAATACGGTTGAACGGTTTTCCAGATCCAATGCAATACAATGTGTTTTACAAAACAAAGTAGAAAATAGGTTCAATACCATTTAAGGGCGATGGAATCTGAAAATAAAAATTATCAACAAACTGTTAAAAAAATGTCAAAATCTGTAGAAAGACACAAATCTATCAGGTGGATTTGAAATTTTACTACAAAAAGGAATGGAATGCAACCGAAAACTAATTTACTTAAGGTTCTATCGATCTTAAGGAGCACATTCTCATCAGGGCACTCGCGCTTCGCGCTCGACTCTGTTTAACAATATTTTTCATGATTAAAACGAAAACTACTCATCCTATTGAAAAATGGCTCAAGGAGAACTTGTAGATCCTTTTAAGGCCAATAATTATGTTTCTTATAATTTTCTGTGTATCTCGCATTATTTGGCTCTAAATTTGACTTTTCGATTTTTTAAGGAAATTCAAAAAGTTGTTATGCCCATCCTATAGGGTGTTCAAGAAGAAATATTTTTCATTTTTAGACTTTTTTTCATATCGTACGTTGTTTGGCTTCTAATTCAAGTTTTATTTCATTTTTTTGGATTTTCAAAATATTACAAGGCTGCCGTCCCATGGTTCCGGAATGCGTTGCTTTTTTGCGTAAAACCATGAGATTGAGAGACGCACTAATACTACTTTCAAAATGCTTCAACTTTTTAAATTTTTATCCAAAATGGCTGGCCAACGAACTTGACCTTCATTTTAGGACATTAAAAGAGTATGTCAAAGGAAAATCCAATCGGTGAATTCTTTCGAAAGTTATCGTGCTCACAATCTAAAAATCTACAGACAGACACACAGACATATTGATAAAAAAATGTTTTTTGGGTTCAGGGGGTCACAAAACGTGGACATTTGATGAAAACTGGGGGGGTCAAATTTTACACAAATCTAATACATTTTCTCTGATGAGAATGTAAAAATAGAGAGAAGAAATTAATAAGGGGCGCTTGATCATCAATTTTTCGAAAACTCACTTTTATAGTCCCAAAATAGCGTGTAATTATTTCATGTCAGAAACGGCGGACATTTTGACTTCCATGATGGAAGAAACTACATACTGACAGCTGCGACAGTGCTCTCAAACGGCCGGGGCACCCTGCGCGCGCAGCACATATTGGCTTCCTGCTAGAGAAATTCTCCCATTGGTCAATTTAATTCGATTTTGAATCGCGCGCCAGATTACAGTCAATTGCAGAATATCTCTAGCAGGAATCAATATTTAGTTTCTTCCATCATGGAAGTCAAAATGTCCGCCGTTTCTGACAGGAAATAATTACACGCTATTTTGGAACTATAAAAGTGAGTTTTCGAAAAACTGATGATCAAGCACCCCTTATTAATTTCCTCTCTCTATTTTTTTATATAAAAAACCTCTAAATTTTCCCTCTTTTGCCTTTGGCTCGAAAATTTCAAATCCACCTGATAGATTTGTGTCTTTCCACAGATTTTGAAAGTTTTTGACAGTTTGTTAACAATTTTTACTTTCAGATTCCGTAGTTCGTTAGCTACATGGATGATAAGTTTATTATGAAGATAAGAAAATTATATTAGGATTGTTTTTTTCGACAAAAGTAATTCGTAAATTTGGAATTAAAAAATTGTTAATAAATCAAACTAGTAGTAACCTAAAAAAAAAAAATTCATGAGGTTGAAAAACTTTGTGGCTTACGACCTTATGGAAATGTCTAGACAACATATAACATGCTTAATGAATCTAAAAACAATGAATAAGTATAGAGATTAATACGTTCCTTAGGCATTTTACTTTGTGATATCATTAAAATTTCAGGAAGTAGATTCTGATGTATCACTAACATTCTGCGGTCCCTCATCAGAATCACCAATCTCATTCTGCTCGTTTTGATTCTCTGAAGTTTTGTTCAGAATCCATGGTTCCGCGGTTCGTAATTGTTTCTTCAGTTTCTATAACCTGATCTTTATCTTCGTCTTCTTTAGTGGTTTCTGTTGCAGATTCTTTAGTTATTTTTTTCTTCAAATCGACGATTTTTCTACTTATGTAGGTGCATACTATGTCCAATTCTTCATCTATGATTCCCTCATCGAGTTTTAAAACATGGAGTAGGTAGTATTTGAAAATTTCTGAAAGTAATTACAGTAACATAAATCATATAATACCCATAATAATACGATTTTAGTAAAGGTAGTGTTTAAGACCTTTTGAAACACCATCCTTCAATTTTTGAATTTTTGAAATTCTTACCTTTTATGCACATAATTTTCTTCCCTTCTAGTTTATAAGTTGGATTCTTCTGCTGTTTTGTACGGTTACAACATTTTCCCATAATTATACCATTTTGTAGAATCTCATATCCAGACATTGCTACTGCCAGATTTTTCACAATTTGTGTGTATGATTTGACATTGTCTGTGCACATTCTATACGTATCGAAGCCCATCCATTCTCCTCTACTAATATAAATTCTATTTTTCTCGTCTTTATCTCCGATCTTAGGTTCTGTGTTTTCTGCGTCTATATTTTGCCACACCTTTCCAAGTTGCTCCTGAATTTTATCTATATAGAGAGTTAAAAGTTAAGATTTATACCAATCATTAAATGAATTAAAATAAGTGAATTGTAATCAAAAAGGTATTACATACTCTGTAAAAGATTTAAATTATTAATCACAATCTCTTGTCAATCTCTGTTCAACTTTCTTAATTTGACTAAGTCCTTTTCTCTTTGCATTGTCACAGACTTTCTTGCATCCAAATTACGTATACATTTCTCGATTTCTTGATCTTTCAGGAGTATCTTGCTCTCTTTTTGTTCCAAATTATATTTCTTTTCTTGTAACTCATTAGAAAGATTCAAAATTTCAGTCTCTAGAGTGTTAATTTTTGGTACACAAGTAAGATTCTACAAATAAGAGTAAAAGTAGTATGTTAACTGTGTAATTGTATTACTAAAAAAAAATTACATTAACGAAAAGTTACGAGTACTCACACATCAAGACAATTTTGAGATACTTTGAGCCGCGTTATTCGAAGGACAGGTACTTTGAAGTGAAACTTTTGATGATACATGTTCGCTATCGTGTTTATCTTTATTCAGATTTTTCGGTTCTGTAGGCTTCTTAAAAATCCCCGTGATTTCCGATACGGATGCCTGTATTGACAACTTTGAAGCATAAAAATGTACACTTTCAGTTTATAATTAGGAGCGAAAGAGGAACACGGCATATATCTTTAATTAGTATTATATTTGAAATTGAATTAAATCATAAAATTTATTTCAGAAGAAGAAAAGTATTTCTAAGTTACCGTAATAATTGAAAGCAATTTTTTGAATGCAGACTTCAAATTTGGAAAGAGTTAATAGAGACATGAGAACTGAATTATAAATTTGTCTTTTTTACATATAAATTTATAAACGATCTAAAATCTGCTAGACGAGATTAGGAATAATAAGAAAGAGTTTAAAGTGGGGAATTACTTTAGATTCCATTTTTTAAATGTAGAAATAACTAAGATGAAAAGTCAAAAATGTAATAACACAATAATTACCTTGCATCTATCGTCAATAGGAGAAAGGGTTGAATTCTGCTGTGTATTAAGTGCCGGTATTCCGAAAGTACTACCTAAATTTTTAGATTACTTTGATTAGTAACGACTGAAGAACCACGGTTTGCAGACTCTTGGAGTGCATTTTTGGACTTCAATGGACGTCCCTGTAATAAATGATTTCAAATTTTTATTTATATATTTACGTTTCATTTAAAGATGTTTACAAATTCGGCAACTGTACTCAGTGAGCAAACGTTATTAGAAAACTTTTTTGGAACGTTTCTAATATCGTTTGCGCACTGGGTGTGTATTGGAATTTGATTTAATTTTCAGCTAATTTTATTAGTACTTCAATCGAGCGTTTCTTAATTGAATAAAATAATTAAAAGCCATCTACTGTAAAGAAATTGTGAGGATAAAGAGTTTTCTTACCCTGCGGAGTTTTTGAAATGCTTCGCCTTTATTTTTGAATCTCAGTTAACGAGCTAGCTGCCGACGTTGACTTTTTGTCCGATACACACACTGAGCCAGTTGTATTCTTCGATCTTGCCTGAAAGAGATAATTTCTTATGTTTAATATTTAATATTTAAATTAGCTTGCTATAAATTGAAGATAATTTATAAATAATGATCTAAAAGAAAATTATAAATGTATAGAATTTGAGGTCTAATTTAAACTCCGCAATATGTAGTAAGAGGTACTAAAATTTGAAAAAAAAAAATGTTTAAAAATGAAACTTTCAACTTACGGTTAACACAGTCGAAGAAGTGGTATTCTGATGTACTATGAGTTTTTGCTAAAAATGAGATACTAGCCCCCTTTTTGCCATCGAGAAACCGATCTCGATGGAAGCACCCGTCAAACAATGTATAATTGCAAATTTGTCATTTGAAGTAAATCATGAGGTGGGAATTTGACTTGTTCTATATGAAAATTCTTATTTTTCAAATCTCTCCAACAGCCTAAATTTGAAAATTTCAATTTCTGTTGAGAAAACTCAAACACAACCTAAAAAGCCCGAAATTTTTAACCTTTATCAATACCTGATGATTTTAACTTAAAAATATCCATTCCCGTTGAGTAATCCTAAACATAATTTCAAATTTTCAAACTAATTATCCTTTAAAAATTTTAAATCATTATTCTTTAAAATTCAGTATATTTGCTCATAGCACCACCTATTTGTGGGCTCTGTGGAAACCATTCGCCATTTCCGGTGCGTATTTGTCATTTTTTAAGAAGCGTATATACAAAAAATTAATTTTTTCTTTTAAATTAAAATTAACTCCGATGAATAGCACTCTGAATATAGCTACGGGAGAGACAAATCATGGTTTAGAGAATCGATACTATGGCAAGGACGAGGACAGCATTATTGAATTATGTAGAATCGATTTAACTTTGGTTCCATAGTAACACCATATTTAATGATTCTTTAATTCTATAATACCCAGTTTCAGCAACTAGCTTCTGCAGTGTTGGTAAGCTTTCAACCTTACTGTTAAATAAATTTCGAAACTAAAAGAGTTTTGACAAAGTAAATATTATATGGGATTAAAAAACTTTTTTTAGAATTGATAAGATTATACAACATTTTTAAGGTTTTACCGCGATTTCAATAGGTATTATAAATACAGTCGAAGCTCCCCAATTTCAATGAAAATTCTATGAATTTTGTCGAAATTTTGATTGTCGCTCAAACGGGAATATTAGAGTGTCACAATATTTCAACAACAATACCAAGATGAGAGATTCCAGTTCAGAAATATCAAAGTTGTTATAGCCATATGACGATTTTCTTTAAACAAGGAGAAATAATACTGTTAGGTAGGTGAGACATTGTACTAAAATATTTTTGAAAATATTTAAAAATTGTAGGAATTACGTGACTTTGAATTTTATTGATTAATATATTTGAAAATACTACAAGCTCATACATTTTCTAATCGATTTTAACAAAATTTATAGGCCTTTTGTAGAATTTAGTGTACTTTTTTCTGTAATAATTTAGAAAAGAAAAATTCAAAATTTCATGCAAAAAAATGCAAAACAATATTTGATTTCGATTTTTCATTTCAAGCTCGTATTTTTTTTGTACCTTTTCTCGTACAAATTATTCCTTATGATTTTATCTTTCATTTAAAAAAGAAAACACTTTGTAGCCTCTTCTGGTTGCCGAGTTATGCCCTTTTATGCTGAAGCGTGCATGTCCACTATCCCGTGCAACGACCGGTTCAAGATGCTTAAAACGAATTCAGTCATAGATGATTATGTTATTGTCGTTTTTTTTTGCTTAGTTTCTTCATTTTATCGTGAAAGAGCCTAGCAGGTCACTAAATATTTATTTAATATAAAATCGTATGAAATTTATATTTATACCACGACTCTGACAGTCATTCGCTGTTATAATCCTTTTAACAAAAAGGGTCATTGGATAAAATGTGGTAAAGCAAAACTTTTCCGAGTTACAAGATATATTTGCACTAAGAAAATATTAGCAAATGTATTTCCCTACACTTTCTGCACATAATTTGTTCTTAGTACAAATAAATTTTGTAACTCGGCGAAGTTTTGCTTTACCACATTTTATCCAATGACCCTTTTTGTTAAAACGATTATTACAGCGAATGACTGGCAGAGTCATGGTATAAATATAAATTTCATGCGATTTCATATTAAATAAATATTTAGTGACCTGCCAGGCTCTATTACGATAAACTGAAGAAACTAAGCAAAAAAAACGACAATAACATAAACATTTATGTCTGAATTCGTTTTAAGGGCGATGGAATCTGAAAGTAAAAACTGTCAACAAACTGTCAAAAACTGTCAAAATCTGTGGAAAGAAATAAAGTTATCATGTAGGCTAGAATTTTTCCAGCCAAAGGCAAAAGAGGGAAAATTTATAAGTTTTAGATAGAAAAAAATAGAGAGAAGAAATGAATAAAGGGCGCTTGATGCTAAGTTTGTCGAATACTCACTTTTATAGTCCCAAAATAGCGTGTAATTATTTCTTGTCAGAAACGGCGGACATTTTGACTTTCACGATGGAAGAAACTAAATATTGACAACTGCGACAGTGGCACCCTGCGAGCGCAGCACGTGTTGGCTTCCTGCTAGAGAAATTCTCCCATTTGTGACGTCATGTCACTTATTATAACATATTGTTAAATTAAAGAAATCAATACTTGTATCCACCATGATATTATGCTACCTGTTAACAAAATCAATAAATGCCGTGACAACAAGTCACCTACTTCAGGAATTAACACATGCATCCAGGACCGGCCCTACCTCTTAGGCAACGAAGATAAGAAAGTCGTAAAATCCGAGCATCAGAACACCTGAAGCCACACGAACTAGCATAATTAGAGAAATGGATCTGCACACCCCCAAGAGACTTCCAAACCAGGTCTGAGTGTACTCCACTCTTAGGACCACCCACAGGAACACCTTTTGGACCACCTACATTTCATCAAATTAGAAGGGTGAAAACCCATTAAACCGTGTATAAAAACGGGTGAATTCGCCACCAAAAATCAGTCTATGATCCGTCTTCTTACTGTGCCGTCGTGCTCTTCAACCCTCCCAGTTTGGACTTAGACTCCGGACCTACGTCCTTATCCAGTAGGCCCGTTAACCTTTATCAGTCAGTCTAACATCCCATTCCATACCACATTTATTGAACAGTCTCAATTCAGTACGAATTGAATTCAAGTCCAGTCAGGATCTCCAGTGAAGTCTTCAAGTATTCTCCAATAATAATTATCCAATGAAGTTCTCCAGTGAAGTCTTAAGTATTCTCCAATGATAATTATCCAGTGAAGTTCTACACGAAAGTGCGGAAATAGAATTCCCGCTCCAGACTGCGTTCCGAGAAACGCAACTAATTTATCTACCACGGAAAGGCCGAGCCGTATCCGAATCTTAATCAACCACGAGGAAGTCTGGTACCGCTGAATGATTGCAGTTTCCAACTCCCGAACTTCGTAGGAGTTGTTCAGAATATACTTCATACCTAATAAGACGGTAAGTCCCAATTTTACTAATCCCCCTCTTAATGCAATTATATTTCTAATTATTCTCCCCATTTACATGCTGCACAAAGGATTCCTGACGAAGCTCTTCTAAACTCTATTATCAATTGATTATTGTAAACCTCCCCCTTCTTGTAATTGCTTATAGAATAAATATTGTATTGTAACGAATCTCCGATTACCACTCTGTTCAGTTATCCTCATCCCCGACTCTAGTGGCATTGTGTGATAATTCTATTATCACACTTTCCACCGGATAGAAAACGAGGAACAACAAATAAAGTATAAATAGGTAAGTGCGTTTATTATCTCGGACGTCACACATTGGTCAATTTAATTCAGTTTTGAATCGCGCGTCAGATTACAGTCAATTGCAGAATATCTCTAGCAGGAATCAATATTTAGTTTCTTCCATCATGAAAGTCAAAATGTCCGCCGTTTCTGATAGGAAAATATTAAATGCTATTTTGGGACTATAAAAGTGAGTAATCGACAAACTTATCATCAAGCGCCCATTCTTCATTTCTTCTCTCTATTTTTTTCTACCTAAAACCTATAAATTTTCCCTCTTTTGCCTTTGGCTGGAAAAATTCTAGTCCACATGAAAAGTTGACAGAATTAGACAGACGCGCAACAAGCGTCTCAAAACAGTGGGTGTCGGGAGCCACCCTACACATTAAAAATCAATAAAAAAAGAAAAAGAACAGATTAAAACCCCTCAAAAAGTGCGTTTATTGTGGAATTGTATTATCCTTCTAATAATTTCGACATTCATGCATATTGCAAGTAGGTATACTCGAATTACTGTCTGGGTGTCTTAACCCCGTTATTGTTGCGCTCCTGGGATCTGAGTTTTTCTACATGAGAAATTTTCAAATTCCATCAGCCTGAAGTATCTTGAACCGGTCGAATGACTGTCAG
>UCOK01017988.1:0-30061 GCA_900474325.1 Synergus umbraculus | reverse complement strand
GGTATATATAATGGTAAATTGTCGATCCTGCGAAACAGCTGACAGGTCCAGTAACTATTCAAGTAACTAGCACATGTGTAGTACGCGATTTATCAAACTTCTTTTTTTACACGATTTTCGTAAGTGCTCGGGCTTTGAAGTGCATAGCGAGATTCGGAAAATTTTTCTGAGTGAGTGACGCACCCTTGGAGTGAAGTTTTGTGCCTTTTTTGCTCGGACAGGGACTTGGCAAAATGTAAGTACTGTTTACCCGCACCCTTCAACCCGCGTCTCCTCACTTGTAAAAATTCACTTTTTAGCCAAACAAATTTTTTTTTGCAGAAAATAAGCAGATAGCCCCTGTCGTACAACCAAAAGATTGTCGATAAATAAAACGACACTTCAAACACATCATTTTTGCGACCTCAAACACCGTGTATTGGTAAGATGTGGACACAATGGCGGATTTGAGTAAAGTCTACATTAATTTTTAGTGGTTTGAAAATGCTCCAACACCGTTAATGACCCATGTGTTATGTGTTACATGTGTATAAAGTAGTCTTCCGGTAAGAAGACTTACATTGAAAGGTATTGAAAATTGTCTATACCTAACAATACCTTTTTTGTTCTTCATTTTTAATTCCCGATTAGACGTGGAGAAAAATCAGGTTCCAATACTTTTCAATGATACTTGGAGCTTCCGAAAATAACCTGAAATAAATATGAGGAATCGCATTTTTGTTCAATGCATTAGAATATGCTCCAAAGGCATGAAAATTACAAATTCTATTAGAAACATACACAACAGTACGTCATTTTATCGTAGAACACTCA
Source organism: Synergus umbraculus (assembly GCA_900474325.1). NCBI lineage: Eukaryota > Metazoa > Arthropoda > Insecta > Hymenoptera > Cynipidae > Synergus > Synergus umbraculus. The sequence goes on along the minus strand of UCOK01017988.1, from coordinate 29,248 downwards.
CTATGTTTAAATTCTATCCATCTGAAAAATATAAAATCATGAAAAAAAATTTTTTCAATTATTTTGCATCACTACTATATGAGTGGAAATCAATCCCTACAATGAAAGATGACTAATACTGAGTTCTTAAAAGATTTTTACTGCATAATTATTCAAAAAACGATGAATAAAAATATCTAAAAGTGGAAATTTATAATGGATTCAAAATTTTGTGTTCCAAAGTTGCTTTGTAGTACAGTACAACCTCCATGAGAGAGCCACCATGGGCAGTTAGGGGTAAGAATTCCGAGAAATAGGGGGCCTCCACTCCTGGGCTTCGAGCTCGGAAATTGCGCGTGTGTGCGAAATGTGTGTTTGGGTATTAACCGCTATAGGAGAGCTCGCGGCCGGCGGCGATAAAAAAATCCGAAAAAGCAGCGTCCTTTCGATTACATATAAAATGGATTTACATATAAAAGTGGAGATAAATACAATATGTACATATTATATTTTAATTTAAACTAAAATTATAATTTTGTTTACTTAAAACTTTTGTAACGGGCAGTATTGTTGCCCGTCACATATTTCTATCTTTCAGTGTCCATCACTGTCAGATCACGTCACCGAGCGGGTGAGGCGAGGTTTCTACCAGCCGGCTTCCCCTACCACCCGTCGGTTACTCGTTACGTAATTACAAGTGCTTAAGAGCAACGAATCGACACAATTTCGAACAGTTCGCTGAGGAGCAGCAAGTCTGTACTCACTGAAACTCATCTGTTCTCTCTGCTAGCGGGTTACCACCATAGCAGAGCGACCGGGACGAAACTTGGATGTTAGGTTTCTCACCGACCTATCCTGTGTTAACCTGGGGATGACTTCCAAAACCTGGGGAACTAAAAACATCCGATCTTTCCTATCCTAAATGTGAAACCATCTGATACCTGACCAGCGGGCACCCCCATGGCCAGTTATTAGACAAAGAGGGTATGTCAGCCCAAACCTGGCCTACCTCTGGTTCATTCCTGTCTGAGCCGTACCTGGGAAAATACCGCGGAAGAATAAAAATAAGTAGTCAATATATCTCCCTCGTTTTTCTCTCTCACCGTACCGTACCGTACCGCATATCGTTTATTAGAGAGAGAAGGACTCAGGAGATAGTATCCGTCTCGACCGCTGGTGATACGTGACTTACGTAAACGTCACTAGATACCACGTACGTTTTCTCACAACACTCGCTCGCTCTATCTCACGTTTACACCGTACAGAACATTTACACTATTGTATTTACATTCAGATTCATTCAAATTTTGGTTATTTCATACATTCATTTAGTCTATAATTTAGATATGTACTTTATAGGAAAATATAGGCTCCTTTGTTATTTTTGTTAATATAAATCAGTCGTTAATTTATTTTCTCGCCCTTAAATTTGATCCTGGCTCGACTGAAGCATCCTCTACTGAAAAATCCGGCGCCGGACCAACCGCCGGAAACTTAGCCGGTTCCGACGCCGGAATCGTTTTCGGAATTTGGGATCGGAGACGCCGCCGGATCCTAATAGGAAAATTTTAAAAGTTTTGAAGTAAATGTTTCGTTAAATGTGATAATTTTAACATATTTTGATACTTATGAAGTTAAAAAGCCTAATCAAGCATAGGTTTAAGTAAATTTTAAAGCACTTATTTTTACAGAGTGAGATAAACAAAAAATATATTTATTTCTCTATTATTCATTTATTAAAGCATATATTTTAAATTTGTATAGAAGTTGAACAAGATTTGTTGTAGAAAATAGGTTTTATAAGCAAATTGTTAATTTTGTTACGTATTGTATAAAAGATTAACTATTAATTAAACAATTTAAACCTATACAACTTTTTTCCTTATCCAATTTCTGCTACAAAATCCACAGTAATTAAGAATGAGTCTATTTTCATCCATTATTATCGAAATTCAATGGTTATTGTTTGCCTTTATTTGGCAACATTTGTACCTTAAGGGCATGCAGTGGCGTAACTTCGAATTGGAGGCCCCCCGGTAAAAATTTTTAAGAGGCCCCTTTGAAAATAAAAAGAAACAATGCTTCATACATAAATTATTTATTGAATAAGCATACATATATTCAGCATATATTCTAACTATATTTTAAAACGTCTTGCTTTAATTTTAGCAAACTTGTCGATGACAATATTCATATTTAATTCTTTGGCAGCTTCACGTTCTATTGACAGTAGAGACAGATTCCTGAGTCGATATTCATGCATCCTATTACGCAAATAGGATTTAATAATCTTTAATTTGCTAAAAGTCCTTTCGCATGTAGCTACCGTCACAGGAAGAGTTAAATAAATCCTTAAGGCAGTTATCACCTCTGAGAAATCGCTTTCCATAAAACTATATTTTATTAATAAAGTTTGAAAAACATCTTTTACAATCGATTTTTCATCAAACCCCTCCTTTTTCAAAAAGGGGATTGCATTAATGAATTGCAAAGGGAATTCTTTCGATAAATCTTCATGATAACGAAGCTGTAATTTTTCTGCTGCCTCAAGAATTTCCGTTTCGGTTTTTTTTGTAAAATTTCTTGGTTCCAAGAAAGAAAAAAGATTTGCAACTTCATTTATTCCTGCGAATCTTTCAATCAATTGTGTGTTAATAATGTCGATAGTATGATTGAAGACAGTGATTTTAAAAACTTCTTCTCTATCTAAAAAACGATTATCTTCTGCTAGTTCGTCAAATTGCTTTTTATATTTTCGTTGTCGTTTTTCCTTAAAGACTGGTTCTATTCACCATTTTCGAGAAACTACTGTAGCTTCTTGTTTACATTCCTTGTATTGTTGTCTGTAATCCTTTAAACGTTTCTTTGTAGTGTTCAGGATACCAAGTGCTTTACTTAAATCAATATTTTTTGCTTGCAATAGTTTTGATGCTACATGTATTTCGTTCAAAATTTTGCAGAGCATTGTGCACATCAGTACAAATTCTAATTTCTCCATATTTTTTTGAATCCCAGCTGCTGCATCGCGTTCATCTTTCTTCGAACTGCTTAATCGTATCTTTGTCAGAGCTTTCATTATATCTACGAAACGAAACTTTATGACGTATAAGGAAGTCTTCCTGTCAGACCATCTTGTTGGATTCAATTTTTTTAATATTACCTCTGATTCTCCTGCAAATTGAGATAGTAGATCCCATCTATTTATACTTTGCCCAAAGAATACGTATATACTTTGTACAGTTCCAAAGAAAGCTTTAACTTCGACTACTTCGTTGACAACCAGGTTTAAGTTATGACTGCTGCAATGAATATATGAAGCGTTTCGTTGTATTGATTTTATGTTAGCTTTTTTTTATGTCAATAGAATTTTCCAAAAAGATGTTTAGAACTTCGTCAGTCATACCTTCAGCAGAATGATCTGAAACTTCATAAAACCCTAGAAAAGTTTCCTTAATTTCGAACTTAAATGATTCTCCATTTTCTTTTCTTTGAATTTCAACATATCTTAGGACTAAGCTCAATTGGCCTTTTTTAGTAATATCTTGAGTTGTGTCAAACATACAAGAAAAAAAAAAGGACTAAGCTTAATTTTAGATATTAAGGATTGGTGTAACTCTTGTCCTAAGCATTCGATCATTTCATTCTGTATTGCTGGACTCAAATATTTGATTGAGCCTTTTAGCATATTAATTATCTGTTTAAGTATATCATCATATTTTGCAAGAAAGTTCACCATCATTAAAAAGTTTCCATTGTAGTTATTATGTAGCTCTTCATCATGTCGACGAAAAGATAAGTCATTAGTAGCCAACGTTAGAGTAATATTAAATAAACGCTTCAGCACCGTTCTCCAAAATTCTTCTTCTCGTACAATTTGTTCTTCGTTTTCTTTATGAATTGTTTTATTGTTTTTCCACTGATTAAATAAAACACAAGCATTAATATGCACTTTACTGTAGCTATGATCTTTCACTTTCTTTGACAGGCCCTTCCAATTTCGAACTCCTATTCGCCACTGGTCATTGTGTGCGGATGTTGAAAACAACCAACATGGTTCGCAATAAGCAACATCTAGAATTGGTGAATAGCATAACCAAAGTCTTTTAATGGTTTGTCCACAATTGTTTGTGATTGAATAATATGATGCGGAGAAGTGTCTATTATCTTGACTGGGATCCCTTGGAAATGGTCCTTCTGGTCTACATGACCCATATGTTATTATAAATTTTTTAATACGATCTGTAAGATCTATCTCTTTAAAATGACCTTTATCAGTTGGATACTTCTTTATCAAAAGACTTTTCGCAATATCATCAATACAATTAACTCCACTTATATTATTTTCGATTGAATTAATTGCAGGGGCCTCTTCTTCAATGCATGAATTTCTCTCTATCATCTAAACGTATCAAAATATATATCATACATTAAAAATATAATGCATTATTTAATAAAAACTACATAAAAATCCAATAAAAAAATCCAAAGAAATATGAAAATTATTGATAGTATTTTAAAATGAAAAATTGAAAATGATATAATTTATTATAGTTTTGTATGTTAACTTAAAAATATATATGTATATTAACCTATACAGTACTTTTTTCAGGGGAAATGTTATTATCCAGTGTGTCGGTCTTGATAGATGCTTCTTTTTCTGCAGAAAGTTGTATTTCTTCCTTTTAATCATACACAAATATGACATGCAAAACATACTAATTTAAAACGTTCAAAAATTTGCTATTCTATTGGGTTGAAGTTTCATACGTCTAGACTGACGAATTTTTTTTTAATTTCCAATAATTTTTACAAAAAGAAACATTTAAGAAGCAATTTATAATATTTCCTATAAGTTTTAAAGCATTTCAGGCGATTAAAAACTACTTAGAAGCCTTCTGAACTCCTTGTAACCTCATTTCCGAACAAGCACATTAGCATTTTTATTAGAAACGAAAAAAATTCCCATTTCTCGTCTGATGCTATAGAAAGTTAGTATTCCAAGGAATCAGAACAATATTATTAATCCTATTTTACACTTGCGGAAGTCTATTGAATTTGGGGAAAACTAACCCTACAACTGCTTTTCCCAAAGTTACATTAAAACTTTACAATAGAAACGAAAAAAATTCCCATCCTGGTGCTACCGAAAGTTAGTATTCTAAGGAATAAGAAAAATGTTATTAATCCAATTTTATAATTCCAGATGACCATTGAAATTGGGGAAAACTAACCCCACCACTGCGTGTCCCAAAGTTACATTAAAAATTTACAAAATAAACAAGAAAAATTCCCATTTCTCGTCTGATGCTAACGAAAGTTAGTATTTCAAGGAACCAGAAATATATTATTAATCCTATTTTAGACTTGCGGAAGTCTACTGAATTCAATAGTCTTCCGCATCTCAAAAATTGGAATAATAATATTTTTCTGAATCTTTGGAATACTAACTTTCGTTAGCACCAGGAAAGAAATGGGAATTCTTTTCGTTTATATTGTAAATTTTTAATGTAACTTTGGGACACGCAGTGGTAGGGTTGGTTTTCCCCAATTTCAGTAGACTTCCCCAAATCTAAAATAGGATTAATAATATATTTCTGATTCCTTGAAATACTAACTATCGTTAGCACCAGGACAGAAATGGGAATTCTTTTCGTTTCTATTGTAAATTTGTAATGTAACTTTGGAAAACGCAGTTGTAGGGTTAGTTTTCCCCAAATTCAATAGACTTCCGCAAGTGTAAAATAGGATTAATAATATTGTTCTGATTCCTTGGAATACTAACTTGTCACTCTGAAACTTACCTATGGTAAATGTCCCGATTGCTTGGTCAGCTTTATTAAGAATAAACGTTTCTTTTTTGAGTATTTAGCCGATTTTTTCCGACACGGTAAACTGGTGTTGATACCATCGACATATACATACAGTCGACTCCCGTATATTGAACATTAGCTGGGATCGAAAAACTTACAAATTGAACACTTCATAGAACACGCCCCTTGCGCATGGCAAGAGAATATTGCAGTAACCTATACTCGAAATTTATGTATTTTGACTTTCAATTGAAAATATACATGAAGTAGATACATCACTGATAACTGATGCGCGCGCTTCCAAAACAAAAAGACGAAGTGTTCAAAATGTGAAAGAGACCCGTGGTGAGGGGTGTATCAAAATGTGAACTGTTCAATATGGGCGATTGTTCAATATACGGGAGTCGACTGTAGATGATAGTCGATGCGGTTGATCGATGGTAGTCAGTGGCGATGGTTGATACATGTTTTTAGAAGATGCAACCGGACTTACACCGTAGTGTGTAAAAATGTAGCTGAAGTATAGAAAAACATATACATAAGGGATCTACAGCGACTCACAGGTTTGGACCGTCAGAGAATTCGGCGGATTATGTGTTCTATTTTATGAAAAGGTCGATTTATAAATTGCTTCGTAATAAACCAAAGTTTTAAATAAATTTAAAGTTTTAAAATAAAAATTGAAATACAGTTAAATTTTTTTTCTATTCAGTCTAAGAGGCCCCTCGGAGGCCCCTTATAGGAGGAGGCCTCCCCGCAATGCGGGGTTTCGCTACCATATAGTTACGCCACTGAGGGCATGCTCTGCCCCGTGGTTTGTGAAAACTTTTTTTTCAAAGTCACCACGGCCAAACGAAATGATATATCACTTTCAAACTTTGGGTTATGGGAAATAAGACACTAAATTGCGTTTTAAAATTTAATTTGAGTAGTAATTTTGAAAAAAATCCGATCCATACATAACCAACTTATCTTTTTTTTCAAAATTACTACTCAAATTAAATTTTAAAACGCAATTTAGTGTCATTTCCCATATCCCAAAGTTTGAAAGCGATATATCATTTCGTTTGGCCGTGGTGACTTCGAAAAAAAATTTTCACAAACCACGGGGCAGAGCATGCCCTTAATACGCATACAAATTCGGTATGGCACACACATAATCGTTTTCGTAAATCTTCATATGAACACATATTATAGTAATTGTATTTGTTAATACCGCAGATTCTTCGTTGCTTATTCGTTCAATTTTTTTAAACATTTTATATTCTTGTTCTAAAGCATTTACTACATAAAGTTTTTGAACAATTGTATACTCCATTTGATTACTTCTATCGACAACAAAAGAATTCAATTTAACGTATGAATTGTCATGTAACATAGCGTAAGTATTGTCTGAGCATTTGTTACTTTTTCCTGAAGACATAAAGAGACTTTTTACCATTTTAATATACGAAACGGTGCTTTCTGGCGAAAGGTGTAAATTGGCTATCCATAATCTATTTACCATCGATGCCGATCCAAAATGTCTGATTCCAGATAGTTGGAGACTTTTTTGAACCATCTTAGTGTCAATGGCAGTACAGAATTGTTTTACGCCGAACGAAAAAGGTATGCTCTTTTTTAACATTGTTAAACTATATTGCAGACTAATTCGTCGACATATTTGATGGTGAATGCCCTTGGCAGAATGAATTCCTCTTAATAAGTGCCCATTTCCTGATTCGAAAGCAAAAGCATTATGGGTCCACAATGGTCCCCAATCGTATACACTTTGGGATAAGTGCAAAAGTAAATGTACATTGAACGTCATGGCTACTTTAGAATACAGTTTTTCAGTACCAGCTACAAATTTTCGTAGCAACTGATCGGCCCTATTTAGCTCACAAATTTTAATTTCTGCTTGTGACAAAATATATAAAGCCTCTACAAAAAGAACAGCCCTGGATTTGCAATAGGTGCGCGCGGTGCGCACGCACAGGGCGACAAATTTCGTGGGGCGGTAAAATTTTAAGCAAAATGAATTTTTTTTCGAAGGGCGTGAGTAAGGCGTGATAGAGTAGATGACATGTATGCCTTTCCTTGTAAACATGTCAACCCAACCGTGGTTTCTATAAGATTCCAATAATCCAATGGAAAACAGGGTTAGGTTACCATGTTTAGAAGAGAAGGCATGCCTAAATAACATGTACTATATGTAATTATTCTCTTATAATTAAACAACAAAGAAATTTAAAATACAGGCTTTATGTTTATTTCAGCTGTGAATTGTATATTTGAAGATTTTTTTTAACATGTCATGAAGGTTTAAGTTAAAAGAGCGGCATTTTTCACAGCGCACAGGGCGGCATTTTAGGCAAAGTCGGACCTGAAAAAGAATCCAATGCATAAAAGAATCGTGTGGTAATATTTGTAAAAGAATTGGTATGCTGTAATATAGTGTCCAATTTTCCCATTCCCGAGCTTTCCAAAATTCTTTCTCAGAGAAAGAACGAGTTACTCTGCCAACTTGATGAGGACATTTTATATTGACTAAAGCTCATCAATTTCTGGTATCAACCGGCGGGACATTAATCCAACTTTTTCTTTAGTTCCAAACAACGATTTTGCGAACTGCTTTGCTACTCCAGTACATGCATGCATGCTGTCTGGCACACAACCACGAATTTTATCAAATTTTAATAAATCTATTAGGCATGATCTCGATTTTACGCCTAAGATTGGATTTTCTGCAGTTGCTTTGTCAGCATGTCGTATAGTATTTGCCAAATTTCTTTTCTCGGGAATAGTATCTAGTAGGGGATACTTAATACATCCACCCGAACGTGGTTTCGATGAGTTTCGAACCCATTCTTCAGGGTGTAGACACTGACCGCAACCATACTGGCCATTGAACTGTACAAATCCTTGTACTGGTGCTCGTGCCACTGAGTCGACACAGCAAACCAACGGAAAAATTTTGATACAACGTAAAGTACCATTAATATTGCACTGAATTCCTTCTGTTAAGAGTCTATTCATATTTTCTACAAAAGGAGCGAGAAAAGTATTCATTTGTGGTTTGTCTTTACCGAACCACAGCCCTGCCAATACCAACTCTTTATTTCTCACATTGTAAGGTAATTCATTTACCATCAAATATATAGGCCAAATTGAACAAGTTGAGCTTTCGAACAAGGGCGCTCCATCAGTATTGAACGTTATTGTTGCGTATTGATGTTTTTTTCCGCAGCGCTCAATGATTTTTTAAAATTACGATATAGTTTCCCGTCGTAAATATCACTGATGGATCCTTCGTTGTAAACTCTCTCGTTTACAATAAAATTATAATATTCTGAATTAGATTTTATCAATTCAGAGATAGGAGACGACGGATCCTTTGTTTTAAAAAGTTTTTGTTCACATATTCCTTAGCATTACATATCGATCTTTCGACGGTTCAAACATACCTGCATACCGGCCACATTCAATACAAATGGCATGAAATTTGGCCCATTTTTTGGGAAAAAATAATTTGTCTATGAGGTACTTTGTGTTTGGCAAAATTGACGTTTCGAAAATGCAATTTATAAGAGAAAATAATTGAAAGGTAGCAATGAATGACAAAGCATTAATAAGCGCATACCTAATAATCATTATTATAATTTCCCCGATTGTTTTCGAGGCTGGCACTGTTGGTCGTTTGTTGAAATCAGTTCCGGCTATCAATTCTTCGAGTGTCGAATACTTATTTTCAGAAACGATGTATTCTTTACCGAGAGTGCTTCCTTCTTCCAGATTAATAAGAAAATCATTATTATCGATCGCATCTATGAAAAACTCATCTTCTTCTCTAAAATTCTGCAATTTAAAAATTAAATTAAAGCGACCTATTTTAGAAATTGACATTATACATCAAAACAAAAATATTTGTGAATGACCAAATATTACCTCGTTGTATAAGGAATCAGGGCTTTCATCATTTATGTCTTTTGCTAATTCTCCGATTACTTGATGTACATTTCGAAGCACATTGTGAGAAATCTTGGTGTCGTGTCTCAATACCTATCAATCACAATATAGTTGTAAGTATTCATATTAATATGCACATACACAGCATTATTAATTCTTCGCAAAAAGGAATATTCTAGAAATGGACGAAACCCACTATTTCAAATGATAAAATTAACAATGTACCAGTGTATCCACATACAGGCGCAAGACTAGTGCGCAATACAGCACATAAAAAAATGTTTTGAATCAAGCCCGAAAGGTCTAGTTTGTGTTACAATTTAAGCTAGTTTTTGTGCTTAAAACAAAATTTAAGCCTAAAAACTGGCTTAAAATGTAACACATACTAGACCTTTCGGACTTGATTTAAAACTTTTTTTTAGTGTGAGAGGTACGCATTTGCCACAAACGCAGACGCGGAATACATAGCAAGTTATCGAAGTTGGTCTGTGCGTCTGTACGCTCAAAAATTAACATTTAATTTTATAGGAACCAAACTAACGACTCTTGTGTATAGGAGTTGCTTTTACCGATTCCACGATTTCTTCCGAATTTTCCCTTTTATACTCCATCTCAACGTAATTGGGCAGCATATTTTCATCATTCATAGCTGATATTCCATCTTTCGCAGATGTCATTTCACTGGTTGTAAACAAAATTTCATCTCCCGTGTCTAAGATGGGGCATGCAGTGGATTGTACCAGTGAATGATTATGTATGTCTTCTTTTAATGCATTGGTGCATTCAACATTACTGGGGCTTACTTTTTCCGAAATCACGGGTTCATGCTAAAAGAAAGTGAACATTTAAAAACAATATTCTTCATCTTACACCAAATTCTCACTTTTTATTCAAATATAAATAAGAGACCTCTTTTTTCTTCAAATAATTAAATATCAAAGTACTCAATCGAGTCGATCTAACTATTATACTTACATAGAATGTTTCACTATTAATCTACAACCATAATTTCTGAACATTATAATAAACTATGATCCAGTTACTTGCTCTCTGTACAACTTTTGGTAACGATACCACGTGGATCGAGGAATATTAGATTGTGATCCACCTTGTTCACAATCTTCCTGGGATTGCGGCATATCACAATACATGTTTTCTTGTAAAAAAATAGGTCAATTTTAGTAAATTAATAAAAAAATATTTATTTTTCACTTTTCCCGAGAAATAATGAAATCAAATTATTATAACTTTAAATACATTGCTGCGTACTCCGACTAATTTTTATATACTTTTTTATCTATATCATAGCATTTCTTAATTCTATCAAGCCCGATTTAAAATTGTAAGTTAAGTAATATTCAATTTTTTAAACATTTTTTTCCATTTAAAGGCGATAGCTGGGATGGGCGGCTTTGGGGCATATTTGTTTGATGTTTTAGTTTGAAGTTTTTACCATTATAAGACTAATTAACCCAAAGTTACGAATTCGAAAAAAAATTTGTATAAAAGATATAACACTTTTTTGAAAAATCAAAAAATTCAGTTTTCTCGGAAATGGCTACATCGATTGTCATGGTTTAAATATATATTATACAATATATCACAGCGGCTCTAAAAAAATCGAGAATCAATTCCAAAAATTAGAAAAGAATTTAAAAAGTGTTTGAAATTTTCAAACAAATTTTTATCAATGAACAAATTTTGGTACGGCCACAGTTTTTTTGTCTGCAATACATTTACACCCCACAAACTTTACTTCATAGTTTAAAAAATGTATGTATTTTATTGGCACCTACAAAGTATGCCATTCCATTGAAACGAGGAGTCTTCTTAATTGTAACTCATACACGTAAATGCTATATGTCCAGAATGTGTAATATAAACGCAATATGTACTATGCAGACAAGGGTGGCTCAAAAATGCGTGGCAAAAATGCGTAGCAAGAGTCTAAACTGTGTAGCATCGAAGTATTGGCTCTCTATTTTTTGTGAGCCGATGTGATATATTGTATAATACTGTATGTATATTTTAACCATGGGAATCGATGCAACCATTTTCAAGAAAATTTAATTTTTCGATTTTTTAAAAAAGAGTTATAACTTTTATAAAAAAATTTTTTTGAAGTTGGAAATTGGGTTAAATTAGTTTTATAATGGTAGAAACTTATCACTAAAATATCAATCAAATATCCCCCAGATCCGCCCACTCATGCTTATCTAGCTAAGGCCTATTCAACATTTTTGTACCTCATCTTTCAAAATTTATGATATTTCAAATTCCTTAAATTTAAAGAAAGGAAAAACTGCAAAATTTGGACAGTTTGATTTGTTTTAGCTTTATATAATTTTTATACATGTAAATATCACTTTTCTGCTTAGAATTTGTGGCTTTGAGAAATAAACAATTTTGAAAGTAGGCATTTAAAATTTTAAGATTCTAAGGGTACTGTCAGTAAACGGGTAGTGTTAAATGAAAAACGGGCATTAATGATTAAACCTCGATTTCGAGCAGGGTTAAATCTTATAATTCTTTTTAGATTTTATTTAAATTTATAGAAATCTTCTGAAATCTATTGAATTTCAAGAACTTTCAAAGAGTTGGTATCATTTAAAAATAATTGAAGGGATTTTACGAAGTGAATTTGTAGGATATCAGAAGAATTACAGTTTTTCAAGTCATTTCGTACGATTAAAATAATTAAATAATAGAATTTAATAATTAAATAAATATTACCTAAACCGGAATGGGCAAATTAAAATCATTTACATTTTTAAGACGGATTCAAATGTACCACTTCGATTCAGAAAGACGTTTTTGCAATCCGCATTATTACAACAAGATGATCCACTGAAGCGATCTTTCAATTGTGAAGCGGTGTATTTAAATTGTGCGCCCTTCTTTAAATTAAAATGTATGAATGTGATTCGTGAGTAGTAAAACCAATCAATTAATATTATTTCATCGGAAGAGTGGGGAGCGGGGAGAGGCTCGGTGACAAGCGAGCTAGTGTAATTTGCACATTTCATATTCTAATTTTTGCTCGCTTGACCATTGGGCATCTTAGGCGCCACTCTCTTGAGCTCAAAGGGATTCTGAGAGGTAAATTGTCTTTCAGTCTCTTTTCTTTATTTTATTAATATAAAATGTTGCGATTGGTTTTATTACAAGTGTTTGTGTGTTTATTTGTGTTATAGTGTGGCGCTCATATTATTCGTTTTACTTGACTTATTATGGTGTGATATGGGTCATTTATTTATTGCATTGTCCCTTTTGATGTTACCTTGATGCGTGGAGAGATTTTGGGAATCCAGGAGATCGAGGAGTGAAATGTGCGAACTCCGGAAGTACTTATGAGTTCAGAGACGATAGCTAAGGAATAATCTTCGACATACATTCGCCTTGACATAATTAATCTTGACGGCCCGCCGATTTTCTCACAATTGCTCATAGTTCGCAGGTATTTCGTTTCCGTTGTTTCGAGTGGTTACAGTGATGCTTACCCGTCTCTTATGAATTTCTTATGAATGATTTATTTATTGACTAATGTTTTATCGCATATTCTATTGTTTATTCATATTCTTTCGAGGTTCGGTTTAACGTGTATTTATACTTTCGCATAATTCCATGCATGGATGTGTGTATGTACGGTATTTTATAATATGTATATTTGATTTCGATTTGTATTTGATTCATAACATGTATTGGTCGCTTTGTCATAACGGTCGCATTCGTATTTCTTATCGTTGAGTATTTATAAATAACAGCTGATTTTGACATTAGATGCTTTGTTTATATTTACATTTGAACTGTTTCTTTTTCTCTCGCCCACCAAGCCTGACCACAATAACGATTTATAGTCTTATCTTTGACTTTAATTCTTGCTTTTATGAAATAAATTAAATTCTATTACGTTTTCTTAGAAATAATTAATAATTTAAAATAAAGTAAACTAAAAACTTGTCGAAGATACGCAGTGTACATGCCCGAGATAAATAGCATGTTACAATTGTTTAGTTTTTCCTGGCTTCAAGGACAACACTCACTTTTAGAAAAATTTTCGTCTTCTCTAGCATGTGTCGATCCCATAAGTTTGTCTCATTCGCACATTTTTCACACAATTTACGCGGAAAATGTGCAAGAATGAAATAAATTTATGGGATAGTCACATGGTAGAGTGAGAAAAAAAACATCTTCCTAAAAGCGTGGGTTTTGACCCTTATCCAATACTCTTCTTGACTAACATTCATAATCCTTTTTAAGGGTATTTGATACTTTACCATATAAAAAATTTATTTTCTTCGTTTTTTTTCATAATAACTAATTTTTCATACATGTAATACCACAGAGTCATAAATAAGATGAGTACGGACATCTGTAAAGTATTAGTTGTCTGAAAAATTAAAAATTGTGGGAAAAATCTCATGGAAACTAAGTTCATCATATGGTAAAGTATTACATGCCCTTAACTAGTTTGATTATAAGTTGTCTATAAAACTCATGAAAATATAGCGAATTCTGGTCAGAACATACAAGTGCAATAATTTTTGTTTAAATCCTTTTTACCCAGATAACAATTAGTGCGCAGGATGCGCGCACTGTGCAGGCATGTGTGCGGATTAATCTGCATGACGTGCGTTCAGATCTCCACACAGAAGTGTCGTCCATGGAGGCGCATATGCGGCGCACGCCATGCGAGGCACGCGCGTGCGTACATGAAGCAGACACTTAGTGCGCGTGAATTAAGTATCTTAAAATTATTTATTTATAGTATATTAAATAGCTAAAAAAGTTTCATTAACAAATTTTATTGAAATAGAATACAAAAGAATCTTTTAGTACAAAATAACGTTTAAAAGCAAACCTACACAAACGTCACATCCATGACATACTTCTACTTTGTCATAAAATCATAAAATTCTTTAAATAAAATTATAAATAATGTCGAATTATATATATTGCCTTTTGCAAAACTCTTTATAGATATATAATTAACTCTTAATCATAACTCTCTTCTGAGTCGATGTCTGCCATCGTCTCATCTTCACTGCCGTTATTACTATCACTTTTTCTAGGACTCTTTTTCTTGTTTTTTTCAAGCCTTTTGATTTTTTCCAACAATTCATTGTAATCCATATTATCAAAAGTTTCATCAAATCCATCAGCTTGATCAGATTCATTAAGTTGTTCACTGTCATGAGATTCCTCAATTTTCTCTCTGATAGAATTTCGATGCCGTTGCTTTGTTATGCGTAGTACTTCTAGCATCTCCGTTTTATAATCCGCAACAGAATCAGGACCTTTGAAAAATGTACATTTTTTTGCTGACACTGCAAAAAATTGAAAAATTGTTTTAAATGAAAGTAAAGAATAAAAAAAAAGAATTGTTTTAAAGGAAAGTAAATTAAAATAACTAAAAAACTTACGGAATATTGCATTTGAAACTTTGGTGTCACCGATGTTTTGAGTATTCTTAGCTCCATTCCACGTGAATTCGCACACCAGCTCATCGGTCATTAATTGCTTTAAAGAAGTGCTTAAAAATACTCTCAATTTTGTTCCACCTAAAGTTAGGAGATGTCGAAGCTGAAAAGATAATTATAATAACTTGTATGGAAAATACTTTTTGAACAATATTTCAATTTGATAATAGAAATTTGTATTTTTTTAAATGAAAATAATATAGAAAAAACAAAGTTTAAGAAAACTTTAAAATACTTATATTTTTGCGGATTTACCCTCCTTTTAATAAAGATATTATTGATTAAAAAAAAATTAATACCAGTTTTTGACGTTTTTCTTCACTTTCTTCTGTATCGCCGTTCAGTTCCACGAATTCGTCAACAGTTTTTAACGGAAAACCCTCGACTGGTCCATATAGAGTTTTGGTGCACCTTTCTTTGGCATTTAATTTCTCTTCCAACTTTTGATTTATTTTGTCACATTTCTGTGACAATAATTCGTTTTGTGACATGATTTTCACGTTTTGTTCTTTGATAATCCTAAAATAATAAATTGCGTAATTAGTAAAATTTTCTATAAATCAAAACTATCTACATTATAAATTAAAATATTTTTCCTTATTAACTTACTGTAACTCTTTCCAAATATCATTAAAATCGGAGATCGAGCAAGCATTATTATTATCACATCCTTTGTCTAGTTCGCTTATTAGATTACTGTTAAATTGCTCGGTTAGTAAATGGTCTGGCGGTGAAAAAGAGTCAATATCGAGTCTAGAAAAAATAAATCAAACTATAATAACAAAGTAATAAATAATATTAAATGAAATATTTCAAATATGATTAGAACAAAGAAATTTGCACCGTTTTTTATTTTTATCCTTTTTGGTTGAATCTTTTATCAGCGGCGAGTCACTACTTTCTGCTGAAAGACCTTGTAAATTTTCCGAAAAGATAGGCTGGACTGCTGCTGAATTTGCTCTGAAACAATATCTTGTAACACAGATGGTGCAGTGTAGAGTAAGAATTGCCTGAACTCGGTAGCTTTAAAATGGTGGTACATCGACATTTCTTTTGGCCGACGATTGAATTCCAAGGGATAATAATCTTTGAGTACTAGCATTCTTGAATCTAAGATGTTAATTTTTCTGCTATTCAATCTTCTATATCCGAACTTTCCTTCAACATGAGCTGATACAATCTTCTTCGTATTTCCTATGTAGACGGAGTGCATTGCTTCGAATGGAACTCGTGTTACTAGCGGTATTATCGGAGCTAAAGGAGATCTGCCTTTATGGTGATCATCATCTACGACATTCTCGTACTCTTCGTTTGTTCTTAATGGGTGTCTGATACCCAAAAAAACCATTGTCCCTTGAAATCCCTGTACGTCACAAAGATGTCCTTCTATTTTACATTTTGAGCATGCGTTTGAAGATGTATGGCCATAATGGTTCAATGCAAATGCTCTTGCAGGTGCATCGGCAATGAAGCATCTTACTTTTAAAGGTATTCGACGATTCCGTAGAAATATTCCACCTTGCTCTTGTATCTGCAGAATTTATTCAATGACTGGTTCGAAAATGTCGAATGGATTAGAGGGTTTGTGGTTGCCTTTAAATATGCCAGCATTAATGGCTCTCTTGTCTGCGTTTTTAAAAATTCTATATTGCTGAGGCCAATACTGATTCAATCCTTTATCCACTTTCCCACCGTCAGTACTTAAATCAATGATAATCTCATCTGGCAACTTATTTTCCGGAATATTTTCCAATTTTTTCATCATTGTTTTTTTCAAGCCAATGTGAAGATATTCTCCGCCTGAGATTTCTTGAATTTGTCTGCTGGCTACAGCTGTTGATGTGTTTACTAAAGTTCGAGTATCGTTAGGTAAGTAGTTTAAACCAAAGGGAACCTCTCGTAAGGTTTTCAATATTATATTTCCTTGTTTATGATTTAAACCGACTGCAAGGAAAGCATTCTTTAACACCCTTTTACCTACATCACGAGGATCTTCAAACAACTAAATATTCATCTCGTCATCCTAAATGCTTGATTCACTTTCATTTTCTTCTTCAATGTTGTCTATGGCAATATTATCGTCCTCTGATTCCACTTCATTATTATCCGTATTGGAATTTTCAGCAGCATCGCTAGAAGATTCTTCGTCGAAAGAATGTCGTGAATCGTTTGTAGACAGATTTGGATTTGGAATTTGCGGTAATGGATTTGGTTGATTTTCATCGGAGGTGCTATCAGAGCCATCAACATTTTCAGACACATTCCTTTCTCCACGAAGTGCAGATAAGCGCCTTCGTTTTTGTCTTAAACTAAGGTTTGAAAACCTATTATATTTTTCCGACATATTTTGCGGTGTTCCTATTTAAAGAAGTACATTAAGGGCATTTATTATTATAAAAATAATAAATTAGAGAAACGAAAATTTATATTGAAAATTATAAAATTATTATTAATATTGAAAATAATATTTTTATTTAAAATTGGTTCCGGAAATATAAGACCCAAATACTTATTATTTTAAATTTGAATAAGTTATCGAAAGAAAACTAAATGAGTTTTTCATGGATCCCATTAAAAAACTAATAATTAAAATTGAATTCTCGTAGCAGATAAATAAAACGTTGAGGAACATGGATCTAGGGTAAATACCCCAATAGGTGGACGGTTAAGCAAATTCTCATGTTCCTTTAGCATTTCCTCTATTTATTTTCAAAGTGGAATTAAAAATAATAATTATTTTGTGAAATACTTTTTTTTGTACATAGAATTGATTTTATAAATAAGCATGTATTAAAAGACAAAAGTGACACAACGACATGCAATAAACTATCTGTGAAGTTGTATCAACTTTTGTGCTCATTCTATAAGCACTTTGCTTCCTCATACAGGAAGAATTAAGCTTCCTGTAAGCATTATGGATTATGAATTTTGTCACAACTACAAAGCTTCCTCTATGAGCAAGCAAAAAATGCATAAAACACTCAAAGCTTCCAAAATTCTGCTATCACCTAAACAAATTTTTTGTCTTTGGCGCAAATAAAGACCCGCCGCAGAGTGAGGTTATGTGAATTCGACTCTATTGGAAAAATACAATAGTGTTATTATTTTCAGACGATGAAAATACGAGGAAACCGGCGAGAATTTTCAAATTCCTCCTGTCATATAATTAGTCCTCGGAGAATTCTTTCAAGGGTTTGAAAATCCTCGCGTGTTTTCCTCATCAGAAAATAATACGAGGATTTTTTCAATTGGGATTCTAGAGTCGAATTTATAAAACCTCACTCTTTGGGGTCTTCATTTGCGTAAAATTAATTAATTAATTACTAGAAATTCAAACTTTTTCGTCAGTTGTACATTATTAATAATAATTAATCAAAACCATATTAATTCACGAATTCCAAAATAATATACTTATATACTTACTATTTAATGAAATTTGGAGATGTGTTACGATTCTTAGGACGTAACAATTGATTGATTTCCTGACAAATTATTATAAATATATATAAAACGTTGATTTAAAAAATTCATTAAAAGAGGAATATTTACAGGGATCACAGTCTTATATTGCCCTATTTCCCCTTTTTCCCCACTTTTCTCCCCTCTACAAGAAAAGTCGTATTGAAAAGTATTCAAAAGTATTAAGAAATTTTGCACTTTTAATGCGAGGTTCCCAGGAACAAGAAACCGATTAGAAAATTTGAATCGGTCTGAGGCTTTCGTGAATCCGCATTCTTAAATACACTCATCTCCCGATCGAGGGCACTTTTCACGCTTGGCTGATTCTACGTCCCCCCCGAGCGTCCCTCGACAGCCTACACTGAATAGATCGAGCTACTTTAATCCCATCCAATCGAGGGCACTCGACCCCCGAGCGGTGCCCTCGATCGGGAGATGGGTATAATAGGAAATTTCCGATTAGAAATTTATCAAAGGTTTTTATTAAAAGGTTTATTTACTCTTTAAACACAAACTTTACTTATTTATCTTTTATATTATTGAAATTGGAATCTATGTTGAATTCCGATTTTCCAATACACAGCTTTGTTTAATTGGTCAACGGTTTAAAAAATTTTAAATTTGGTGCGAAATATGGCAACATAACCATAAAAATTCTGATCCAATTGAAAAATGCCTAAAAAGAATGAAAAAGTTTCTGTTCAATCGGAGTTTTCTGATAAAACCATATAAATTTTGGAAACCGATTGAAATACATCATTCCAATTCAGAAAGACGACTGTTGAATCCCCATTCTTAAACAAATCCAATTCACTAAAGCAGTCTTTTAATCGGTTCCTTTTTGCTGGGTTGTCGCAAAGCGGCATTCAATCGTATTAAGACAAAGTCTCCTGAGTGCGATTCAATGCGATCTAATGCGAGTTTTCTACTTCGCATTCAATTGTATTCAGTACAATTGAATTAAGATCGAAGTCTCGCATTAACTCGCATTGAACGTAGAATTTATCACTTACGTATTTAGCCGCACAAAACATGGTCCACACAACAAAATCCACCAAAAAGAACTGAGCCACTAACAGGAAAAGCAACATTTGAAAAGCAACATATCGAACGTGCTGTAGGGCCAAAGGAAGTAGTTCTATCTTATCTGGAGTCGTGTCATTTGCAAACAAGGGATTAACGAAGCAGAACTCCCATATCAGTACGAGAAAGTACAGGAAAAAGAATTCCGCTATCATCACTAACTCAAATTCCACCAAAAAGAGCTCTACTAATATCACCAGAACAAAATCCACCAGAAAGAACTGAACCACTACCAAGAAAAGCAACAACGCCACCAACAAAAACAATACCACCCCGAGGAAACAGGGAGAACCACATACTCGATCGCCAGACTGCAATGAATGCAGTTGGTGCCCCATTACTTTATGTTGCTGATAATGATCAAGTAAGATATATATATTATATATATTATATATATGACAAAAGAGGAAAGAAAAATTTGGTAAATGCGTAAAACAAAATTTGAGAGTATTTCTTTCGTCTTTCGTTAAAAAATAAATTTAAGTTAATAAAGATTTGAAAGAGAGCAAAGAATAACAAAAATTTTTACGATGTGAAGAAAATTTTGCAAAGTTGAAGTGATATCATAATTGTTTATAGAGAAAAAAAAATCTGGTGCATAGTTCACTATTATAAATCCTTTTCCGATGTTAGATTGCGTGAAGATTATGAGAAGAGTAGACTTGGAAAGAGGATTTGTGTTTGAAAAGTTTTGTATCAGGTAGACTTTATTTACGTAATGTATATTTGAGGAATTTTAGGATTGGTAAGGATTAGAAAGGAGGGTGCTGAAAATTTGTAGGTTTGTTTTATAGTTATCCCTCAGGATTATTTAGATAAATTGAACCAATGGGTGTTAAGGAACAATTTTCAGTTGGTAGGGAAATTAGTTTCTCTTTGGGTCTGAAGGTTTTGGGCTGATACGAAAATTTGGCGAGTTCAATCGAAAAAAGTATTTTGTTCTATACGTGTCGTGTCACAGAGAAAAAAAATAATGGATTCCAAATTTTTAGAAGATTTTCTTCCGGATGATCTTTTAGATCAGCCCCTCGACGATGAGGTGGATGTAGATGCTCTACTAGCGTCTGGGTTCGGAAATGGGGTGGAATTAGGACCCGAATTTTTAACTGAATTAAAGAATTTCTGTGAAGAATATGGGTCTTTAATTCCAGACGATGGGTCGTGTGTGAGTTCGGGGTTGGTGACGAGTGACGGTTTGGTCGAAGGTGAATTGGTTTTTTGGAATGTTCCCTTAGAAGATGTAACGGAAACTGGTACGCCTTCCTTACATGCACGAGTTCTAATGCCAAATTTGTCAATTGACTATAGTATTTTGTGTACGGGGGATGATAATGGGATACAATTATTTTTTCCTACGGGATTAGTGCAAAGCTGTATTAATAGTGGAAGTGATTATTTTTCTATAGTGCTTCCGAATTCGGTGGTGACAGGGGCGGCGAAGCGTGAACTAGTGATCCCTATTGAAAGTGATATTGGGGATAGTAGTGATCCAAGTCCTGTGGTAACAGGGGCGGCGAATGAGGGACTGGTGATCCCTTTTGAGAGAGAAATTAGGGATAGTGGTGGTCCAAATTCTGTTTTATCCGAGATAAGTGAATTTCTCTGTTTTAATGATTCGACGCCATCGACGTCAACTGGACCTGCTGATCCGATGCCCTCGACGTCAACTGGGCCTGCTGATCCGGTGCCCTCGACGTCGACTGAGCCTACCAAGCCCATTGATGTGGGTCTACCGGAGTTGGCTTTTTTCGGGAAAGATGGCTATCCCGAAAAAATATCGAAGCAAAAAGAGTTGTCCTCTTTCCTGATGGGTGTCGATTTTTGGGCGGACGTGCCTGGGGGTGCCGGCTTCCAAATGATTGTAGATCGGCAGCTTATAATCGGGCGTGATTGGTGGTCGGGTCTGCCCTTTTTCCAAGATTTGGCTAGGGCAATTGCGGCCGAGTTCCGAATTTTTGGGCCCGAGGGTCCCTTGTATATTGGTGGCCGATACTGCAAGGTGGTTAGTGTGTAACGATTCCTCCTTGATGTTGGCTGGTCCTTGTAGATTGAGTGGATTTCTTATAGTAAACCTTATGCCCTTTCATAGGCTAGAATCGTGGGAGTGGGACGGTTCCTGAGGAAGGCAAGTAAATACGCAATCGATTCAGTAATAAATAACAAAGTTTATTCAACCAAAGTAGATGAATGGAAATAATATAAGTCCACGGCTGCGAAAAGACTCGACACAATACTAAATCTGTTAGTAGTAAAGGCTCGATACAAACTAAGATAAGTTCATCGCAAACCGCGAACACGATAAAATATCTTCATGTTCAAATATAAATGTTTGAAGCTTAAACAAAATGAATCTCAGAGCAAAACCGAAATTACATAAGTCCGTACGCGGTCCTTAGAAGAAAACTCTCTCCTGGCGTTGACTGAGCGTACATTGAAATGGTTAAAAAACCTTTATACTCTACAAAATCCTACTTGTTCAGCCACGCGCAACTGTTACCCTTACAAAAGAGAGAAACGCAACTTTAAATTAAATAAATACCGCGATTCGCGCAAACTAACTCGAATTATCACGAACCGTGCGAAAATGAAACTAAACCTCCGATCCGCAACGAAGCAACGATACTTTGAATTTGTCCCTAGCTCTGGTAATTTTCAATAGCACACAATCAGTCTTATGACGTCTCCGTCAAGTTACAGTCATTTTACCGTAAAGTTACCGCTTGGCGAGAAGTTACCCGTTGAGAATACTATGCTTGTTGGGACGGTCGCGCTATGACGTCATACCGTGAAGTTATACACGTAACGAAAGTTCCCGGTAAGTAGCCCCTCCGAATAACAACCGTCTTTCTCCACTCTGCTAAGTTCCCCCCAGCCTGGTACAGCGTGCGAAGGAGCTTGACAAAGATGGCGACTGTTAAAACGGACCCGTAGAATTTGTCAAGTTCCCACAGCCTGGTACAGCGTACGAAGGAACTTGACAAATATGGTCACATTATGACGATAATATGGCAAAAAGAGCAAAGTATATTCTAGGAAACCCCAGCCTGGTACAGCGTACGAAGTTTCCTAGGTGTTATACTACCTCGTAGTTCGTTTGAAGCGCCGAAGTGGAAAACACAGAGAAGATCCTTGACAAGCTGCTTGGCTCAGAAGATGCTCCGAAACTCTGCTTGGCTCTCGTAGTGGCCTCTGGTGACGTCAGATGGCGAAATGGTCCAGTGAAGATCTCAAGAACTTGACTATTGCTAGCCAGCAAAATAGAGTCGTTCAAAAGCGCTAGGACGATGTCCAGCATAAGCTTAAGACTGACTCGAGAACGAGTGACGGCTGGGATCGAACGCTCGCCTTTAATCCCTTGCGAATTTAAGTTGTTCGTGAGAAGAGGGGGTTCTGGGAGCCTAGCGCGACTCAGCCGAATCATTCCACAATCGATATTTGATCACTCCCTAGCCTGCCAGCAAATGCAGCTTTGGTAGCCTATGCTCAGGCGTTCTGTCCTCCTCGATGGTTGCCTCTATATAGGCGTAACGGCATCTTATACCGTTACAAGTGGTAACCTTGTTTTTGTAAGTATTTTATTCGTAATTGTATATTTTGATTTTTATAGATTTTTATTTTTATTTTCTACGTGTGTTTTTGTTTTGTTTTCAGATTGATAAGGAGACTGTTATCTGGACCGGTGGTTGTAGAAGAGTCCAGCGTCGGCCTAGTGCAAAGATTCGTGGGGGAAAGCGTTTTATTCCTTACGAGTATGGGCAAAGGAATAAACATCGCCAGCGAGCATTAAAAGGTGATCTAGAGATTGCTTTTCTAGGTGGTCGGGACGAGGTATTTGTTCATAATA
This sequence comes from Synergus umbraculus, assembly GCA_900474325.1. Lineage (NCBI taxonomy): Eukaryota > Metazoa > Arthropoda > Insecta > Hymenoptera > Cynipidae > Synergus > Synergus umbraculus. The sequence continues at coordinate 5,645 of UCOK01017988.1, read as the reverse complement.
GGCGGTTGAGTTTAGGGGATAATGAAGTCTCTCGGGTAAGTGAGGGGAAGGGAGGGTTATGTTTGTTTTAGTTTTGTATTTTAATTGATTTTTTTTTGTTTCAGATCGGGCGAGTTTCTCAAATTTTTAGGATTTGAAATTCGCTTGCCCAAGGAGTGGGTTCTGCCTCAGACAGGGTGGTGCGAAGGGGCGAGGAGGGCTTGAAAGTATCATTTATATTATAACGATGATCCTTTAAATGCTCCATTTGAGGCATGGGGGGTTAAATGGGTGATTGAAGATTCGGAGGTTAAAAGGGTAAGTTATCTAAATTGTAGTGTGTGTTAATTGTGTTTAAAAAGAAAAAATTTAAAATGTTTGTTTTTCTTTATGTTACAGTACTGGGGACCATGAGGATGGAGTTTTTTTTACTTTTATTAGTAAATTTTGTATTTTGTGTTTTTTTGTTGTCCTGGTGACGTTTTAATGCGCATTGATGCAAATTGAGGGTAGGGAAGTTTTTGTTTTTGACAAATTTTGTAAAGTTTTTCGATTGTTTCTATTCCGAAAGGTGACTTTTGGAATTGGATAATCGATTTCATATTTGCCGTTATTAGTGGAAGTAGGTTTTGTATCGCATTTCGTGTTGCTTCCTCTCTATTTGTTCCGCTACTGATGATTACGTAATTTTTGTATTTTAACTTTGTACTAAAGGCAGGGTTGTTAGATGATTCGCATGTAATTGATGAATCGAAGGTTATCGGTTGCTGGCCCTTTTTTAAGAGTATGTTGTTTAACATTGGTATAAAGGTGTCGTTGGAATTTGTGGAGATTGGTTTTTTCTATAGGTGGATATTTTTTGATTGGAAGGTGGGAACTTGGTTTAATTCGGTCTGTGGATACAGTTGTATACTTGTACCGTTACCTGTTTCTTTAGTACAACCTGGTTGATTAGAGTTAAGAAGATTTTGAGCTTCTTGTGGGGCTCTTGGTTCCGGTTCCGGTTGTTGATTCTTTGGCGAGTTGTTTTGCAGGTTTTGTGTTCCTAAATGTAGTAATAGGTTAGTGACTGAATCCCATAATGCACCTATGAGATGGAAGGACCAACCGAATAAGCTATGCAACGCGTATCCGTGTATAAAGGTGTCGGCTATAAATTTGATGACTTTCATTATTATTATTACTCCGATTTAGTGATGGGATATCGAAAAAAATATATCGATACTTTAAATATTGATATATCGGAAACTAAATATCGATATGATCGATATATCGAATAAAAAGTATCGATATTATCGATATTTTTTTATTTTTAAATAAATAATTGATTATATTATTTGGAAACACATTATTTTTCCAATTTTTTTATTAAAATATCAAAATGTATTCATAAAATATTATTACTTTAATACTATTAGAATTTATAATATTGTAGTATTTTTAATAATTAATTTTGTTTTTAATTATGCTTTTGTCTCTTATTATTATGACGCAACGCAAAACGTAATTGGATGTCACTTTATTCAATATTCAATAATCAAAACCAAAGATATTATTACAGAAAATGCGGTGCTGGTCTAGTTGGCCGTGACAAATGTAGTTAGCGCGACAGTCTAAAAGTAGCAGGCTACCCCGCACTCTTCACCCCCCGATTTAGTTACCCCGTGACAAATGTAGAGGCGCTAATGCGAGGATCCTGTAACGTTAGGGTTAGGTTATTTGAATCTGTGTTACGGCAGATAATTAAATACACAATATTTCTCAACTGGTACTTTATTACAAAATTCAAATGTGCCTTGCACGCACAATCAAAATACGCGTCTTGCCTAAGCCACGAACTGTCACCAAGTGTCAGTGCAAATCTGACATCTTGCCTTCCTAGAGGTGAGGATAACAGGTGATCCGTTGAAGAACATTAAGTATGAAAGTTATAGAATGTTAGGCATAATACATTTTAAGACGCGGAGTATACAAAACGCAAGAGAGGAAACTCGATGGTAAAAACGAACTACGTTGGATCCTTACAGTACTCCCCCCTGAGTTGAAACAATATTTGAAACGGAGTGGAGTATGTTGTTACAACGATTCATAAAAAGGAAATGTACAATAGTTAGTTAAAGCGAGAGAAAAAAAAAATTTTGGTTGAATTACAGAAATAAATGTCTAACAATTGGTAAATCTTCTTGGGCTAAGTCGAAGTTCTGTACAAAATTTACAATATTTACATAATTATATAGTCCAAGCAGATTATCATAACAAGAATAGATTAATCTAAATAAATTAATTGTACAATTGAGGCTGTTGGGATCATTAAGTTTTGTATACTTAGAGTACCTTAGTCGTCAATAAAAATAAGAAAAAAACTATTTTAGCTAAAGAGTGACTATAAGACTAATATCTACTTAATAAAGCGATCGCCGCGGAACTTAATTAATAAACGATACATTGCAATGCGTGCTTAAAACTAGTAAAAAGAAGGACGAATTGCCCCTCGACAAACGCAGGTACCTGAAATACTATACTAGGCCTAGTGCTTGTTATCACTTGGAATGGTTCCATATACATAGAAAATTAGCAAAGGAACAACATTACATGTAATTGAGATATAAGAAATAATGCATTATATAATTGAGAATAGCGAGGAAAACATCTCTTCTGAACAAAACTTGTTTATTTGTGATCCGCTGGAAGTAAGAATCGCACCCGCCTTTTTTTTAAGGATAAGTACGGAGTGACGGGCTCAAGCTCGAAGCGAGAGTTACGCCGACTCCGGGTGAGGGTATGTGCCCGACATCGTCGCGAGCGAAGTGTGCGGGTTTGATATTTTCGATAGAAACTTGGCGAGATTTGCCGTCAACGTCGATCTCAAAAACGCGATCAGACGTGCGGTTTAGAATTTTATGCGGACCGGTGTACGGTCGCTCGAGAGACTTCTTAGCGTGTCTGCGTAGAAAGACGTGAGAGCAAGAGGAAAGAGATTTAAAAAAGAAAGGCTTCTTCCTAAATTTATGAGCCACCGGTATAGGTTTGAGTTTGCGCATATGTTCGCGAAACTCTTCGAGAAAATAATGCGGATTAGGACAAATCTCTTCGTGGAGGACGAACTCGCCTGGAATTCTCAAAGTGGTTCCGAAAACGAATTCGGCCGGAGATGCGCCGATGTCTAAGACGTTTGATCTTAGGCCAAGAAGAACTGTTGATAGTTATCGCGACCATTCGCGGTCAGAGTTGCACATGATAGCGGCTTTGAGTGATCGGTGCCACCTTTCTATCATGCCGTTCGAAGCGGGATGATAGGCGGTGGTTCGGATTCTGTTGCATCCGATGAGCTGTAACAGAGCTAAAAATAATTGAGATTCGAATTGGCTGCCCTGATCCGTGGTTATAGTTTCGGGTGTACCGTAGCGTGACACCCATTGAACTACGAAGGAACGACAAACTGTAAGCGCCTCAATGTTTCGTAGAGGCACGGCCTCGGGCCATCTTGAGAAACGGTCTATCATAGTAAGGCAGTACTTAAAACCGTTACTGTCGGGTAAGGGTCCGACAATGTCTATATGGACGTGTGAAAAACGAGCATCAGGGGCAACAATCTGACTCGGAACAGATATGTTGTGACGTGAAGTTTTGGACTGCTGACAATCCAGGCAGTTCTTGCACCAAAGAGTGATGTTGCGATGCATAGCGGTCCATACGTAGCGTTGACGGATAAGCCTGTCAGTTGCTCTAGCTCCTGGATGAGCGGGATTATGGAATGTGTCGAAGACACGTCTACGTAGAGAAAGTGGAATGTACGGCCGAAATGAAGAACCGGTAAGATCGCAAACGACGGAGGTACGGTCCGGTCCCCATTGAAGCTTTTTTAAGTTTAAAGAGCAACCTGCGTCAGTGAGCAGTTGCTTGAGTTCATCATCTGATGACTGAGCTTGAGCAAGTTCAATCAAACTGATATCAGTTGGGACTGAGATTGATTCCACCCTTGACAGTGAATCGGCGACCACATTCTCAACGCCAGTGAGATGAATGATTGATGTGGTAAATTGTGATATAAAGGCAATTTGCCTTTGCTGGCGTTGCGAAATCTTCTCAATACGCTGAGTAAAGGCTTATATTATCGGTTTATGATCGGTGACTATTGTGAAGATTCGTCCTTCGAGGAAATACTTGAAGTGACGAATAGCTTCATAGATAGCCGTTAATTCGCGATCATAAGCGCTATAAACCATTTGAGCTGGAATAAATTTTCGCGAAAAGAAAGCCAAGGGTTTCCAAACATTGGAGTTGAGCTGTTCGAGAGAAGCTCCCATGCCAATGTTTGAGGCATCAGTAACGAGACGAGTCTCAGCATCGTGAGATGGATGAACTAAAAGGGTCACCTTATGCAACTCGTCTCTGACTTTATGAAATGCAGCTTCTGTGGTAGGGTTCCAGGGAATTTCGCGTCTATCATTTTTCTTTGACTCGCAAATATAACTGTGTAAGGGAGCTTGAGCTTCAGCGGTGTGTGGTAGATACCGTCTATAAAAATTTATCATGCCTAGAAAACGGCGAAGTTCACAAATAGTTTTAGGCTTAGGAAATTCGAGAATCGCTCGAACCTTTTCTTTAGTGGGTGCGCACCCTTGTGAATTTATTGTATAGCATAAAAACTCTAATTCAGAGGCTCCAAACTGACATTTATTTGCGTTAATTCGTAAAGAGAATTCCCTGAGACGGTTAAAAACGGTAGAAAGATGTTTTTCATGTTCCACCGGATCGGAAGATGCAATGAGAATATAATCTATGTAGCAAAACACGAAGTCGATGTCGCCGAGAGCTCGATTGATGTATCTTTGAAAAGTTTGGCCGGCGTTTCGAAGACCGAAGGTCATGACATTATATTCAAAAAGACCGAAGGGTGTTATTACGGCGGTCTTCGGAACGTCGGCCGGAGCGATAGGAATTTGATGGTATGCCATATGAAGTTCGATCTTTGAGAAGATGTTTTTGCTCTTCAGATTCGCTGTGAAATCATGTAAGTGAGGTACTGGTTACCTATCAGGTACAGTGATTTGGTTGAGGCGTCGATGACCTGTCAAAATGTACAATGGCCGAAAATTAGCGATAAATTTGAATTCGGTTCAAAATGTCGAAAATGTCGATGATGCGGCGAATAATTGTACAATATAAATTGTGTAACCGTTGAGCGGTAATCAGAAAAATTAAATTTGGATTCTGGAGATTTGTACAGAAAAATCGCTAAAAAAAAGTTTTTGAGACAAATGATGTTCAAAAAAAGGTGTATAATAAAAAATAAATTATGTTGTAAAAATGAGTTATTTGAAATAAAGCGATGTGTGAGAGATCGTAGAATGACTATATTACGTCACCTGTCGAAAATGCGCGCCAAATTGCAAGACAAAGGATTTTTCAGAAAAACTGAAAAATTAGAAAATAGGCACAAAGGGCCTAGCGGAATAAGCATGGGAAATCTGCCCCCGCACGTATAAAGCTGAAATTAATGTCACAAGTTCGTATCCATAAGGTTTGAAGGTTCACCAAGTTTCAACTTGAAAATCCCATTTTTGTGGGAGATATGGAGGGGGGGAAAAAATCAAAAAAGTGATTTTTCTTGAAAATGGCTCAACCGATTTTGATGAAAAAAATATATGTTGTAGTCACTAATG
>UCOK01017987.1:0-19172 GCA_900474325.1 Synergus umbraculus | reverse complement strand
ACACGATACCGGATAGAACCCGGTTAGGAGTCAGATACAAGTCGGAGACAAAAATCGGGTAGAGTCCGGCTAGAACCAGATAGAATTATATTGTAAACCAAGATACAAATTGCATAGGAATCGGATAGAAACATTATATGAAACCAGTTAGAATTCGGGTAGGGGCCGGATAGAAACCAGATAGTATCGTGCAGATCCAGATACAAATCGGATAGAAATCGGATATAAACATACACGATACCGGATAGAACCCGGTTAGGAGTCAGATACAAGTCGGAGACAAAAATCGGGTAGAGTCCGGCTAGAACCAGATAGAATTATATTGTAAACCAAGATACAAATTGCATAGGAATCGGATAGAAACATTATATGAAACCAGTTAGAATTCGGGTAGGGGCCGGATAGAAACCAGATAGTATCGTGCAGATCCAGATACAAATCGGATAGAAATCGGATATAAACATTACACGATACCAGATAGAACTCGGTTAGGAGTCGGATAAAAGTCGGGGACAAAAATCGGGTACAGTCCAGCTAGGACCAGATAGGAACTCACTTCAATCCGGTTCTGATCCGATTCCTATCTGACATTTTAAGCAGGGTCATCATGAATGGGCTTATTAGAAAAATCACTCCGTTCAAACATCCTTTTGCAGTACTGTTGAAGCGAAAGATCAGGTTTTCGAAGAAACTTAGGGAACTGCGGCATGTTATTCTCATAGCAGAATGCGCTGAAAGTATTCAGACCTCCTAAATTTCTAACGTCCTCTGCAATATGTAACAAACAATGAACGTTGTATGATAAAAAGGGCTCCCCATATAATGTTATGCATATATCAACGTACATTTCTAAGCTTTGTTGACAGAAATCTAACATAACCGGTGTTGTACTTTCCGACACGAGAAGGCGCATTACACAATGCAATATTGAAAAGTGTTGATAATATTCTTCAGAAAAAACATCTCTTAAAATCACTACAGCACTGTACAATAATAACTTCTTGAATTCGACAGCTTTAAAGTTACTGTACGCTGTTATTTCTCTTGGCCGTCGACCAAACTCTGTAGGACAATAATCGGATAAGGTATTCAATCTTGCATCAAGAGTGTTTAATTGTCTACCACTTAGCCTCTTGCAAATGTATTTACCGGCAACGTGGACTTCGAACACTTCTTTAACGTTTCCGAGGTAAATTAAATGCATACCTTCGAATGGTACTTGAGATACCAAATTTATTGGTATCAGAGATAGAGGACTGCGTCCTTTATGGTGATCATCATCAATAATATTTCTATATTCTTCATTTGTACGAGGTGCGTGCTAAGTTCCTGGAAAAATCATTGTATACCGATAGCCATCTACATCGCATCGATTTCCTTCGACTTTACATTTCGAACATGCTCTTTTGAGGAAGTATGACCGTAGTGATTTAAAACCATAGCTCGAGCGGGGGCGTCGGCAATGAAGCATCGAATTTGGAGAGGGATTTTTCGACCATCGATTTCAATCCCGCCATTTCCAATTACCTCATTAATTTCCTGAAGAAACATTTCAAAAAATTCGAAGAAGTTTGATGATTTATATCGTCTTTTAAAAACACCAGCTATCATTGACCTCTTATCTGTAATGTTGATAATTCGATATTGATATGGTCAGAATTGCCATTTCCCATCTTTATCAAGCCTTTCACCATCTGTACTGAAATCAATGATTATCTCAGGTGGTTATTGATCTTATAATCTTAGTGGATTATGCAAATATTGGGAGGAAAGGGGACGGGAACTGCCATGTGGGGGTGAGAATAAACAATGCCAGTATTAACAATTAATTAACACTTTATTTACCGTAAGAGCTCCGGCCAAAATTCCCAAAAAGATACAAGGATCGTTGCCACGAAAGAATACTGGAGAATACAGTTCCAAATATGCTTAACAGCTGAGCTGTCGCCGTGCGCTCGCCAGCTGATCCGAAGAGAAAGAGAGCGAGGTGGCCGAACGACGATTCGCAGCACCGCTGCTCGCCGGTTCGGGCCCCGCCCCCAAGCCTGCACTCAGGCAACCAAAGTAACAGCCATGTTACAATCTCTAGGAATGAAAGTCAGTTTCTTCAGAAGACCATCTTGAAATCCAATATGTAAGTACTCTCCTCCTGCAGTATCATGAATAAATCTACTAGCAACAAAGACAGATGTATTCAATACAGTCCTACTGTCTTTGGGTAAATGCAAATACTGGAAAGGATATTCTCTCAAAGTTTATAAATTTATATTGCCTTGTGTATGAGTAATTGACACTTCAAACTTTTTTCAATGCATTATTTGAAATGTAAAATTGCATTATTATATCCTCAAACAGCCTTTAAAAGATTTAAATATTTGTTAATTGCCCAGCTCCTTTCCATTTATTATTTACGTTTATTTTCGTATTTCTTTATGGAAATTTGAAAATAAAACAAAACCTAGAGGCTCTAAAAATCATCAAAACATTTTTACAACATAAAAAATTTCTCATGTAAACTATACTCCCAAAAAATTGAAAACAATAAAATTATCATTCAAAATTAGAAGATATTGATTTTTGGAAATTTCAAATAACTATGATCTGCGCGCTCTATGCATGATTAACTTCTCGTTTTTGCATTCCTTTTGCTAAAAAGATGCAGTAGATTCTAAATACGCATTGTAAAAAATGTTTTGGGAAATTTTCCATAAAATTTTTGGGATGCAAATTGCCGCAAACTTTCCGGAATTTCCCCAAAAATTTAGTAAAAAATTCCTAGAACACTCTTGGGGAATATTACTTTAAATTTTAGGATTTTTTCCCAAAATTCCCCAAGATTAGGAAAATTCCCTCAGTGCTCTTGAAAAGGAGCCAGATTTGCATTGCGTGATTTTTTGCGACAGTGAGAGGGGGGGGGTGTAAATTACCCAAAAATGTTACATAATTTATTATAGATTTTGAAATTTTTAAATTCAGAACCTTTGAGCAAATTTAACAAACTTACATAGAAAATTAAAAATTTTTTTTGCAACGTTTATAAACGAAAATATTAAAGTAGATTCCATCATCTACAAATAAAAATAAAAATAATTTACCAAAAGGTTAAATTTTCTTTTATAAATGTTCAAAATAATAATAAAATCAGTAATCAGTCAATAATTTCAAAAGAAAGAATTATCATAGTTGAAAGCAAATTAGATCTTATAGTTTATAAACGTTGCAAATGGTAGTTACATAAAACATTGTATGTATTTTTCAATTTCAGAAATTTTAGGGAATTTGTCGAAAATTTTTAGTAAATTTCCAAAAGCCTAAAATGTTAGTGAAAATAATTTTCTCAAAAAATGTGGAATTGGAAAAGTTGACGGATATAAAAAAATAAGCATTTTTGAAATATAAAAACTTGTATTTCCTGGTTTAATTTCAGGAATCTCGATAAGTTCGTAAAATACTTTTAAATTCCTTAAAATTATTCAAAATCCCAAAAATCCAATAAAATTTCTTTAAAGCCTCATTACATGTTTTTAGGAAAATGTTCTTCTTTTCACTCTACTATGTAACTATCCCATAAGTTTTTCTCATTCTTGCACATTTTCCGGGTAATATGTATGGAGAATGTGCGAATGAAACAAACGTATGGGATCGTCACATGCTAGAGTGAGAAGACGAACATTTTCCTAAAATCGTGTAATCAGACCTTTATACTTTTAGATTCTGTAAATTTCTTTATAATATTTCTTTATATTTTTATATAAAACCCCAATAACTGGTAATATCCCTTAAAATTTCTCAAAATTTCAATAAATTCCGTAAAATTCGTATTCTCTCTCTTAATATAATCTTTTTGATAACAATTCTTTTGACAACGAAAATATTCTGAAGATATTAGTTTTCAAATTCTATACATTCACACAAATTCGCGTAATATCACTTTTTTAAAATATGATCTCGACACTTGGAATTATATGTTTTCAACTTTTTTTGAGTTACATTTTAAGTTAAACAAAATTTTTTGATCACTTTTACTGCCTCTAGATTTTTTATTCCTTTCACAGCACCATAAAAAATAAATTTTCTTCCTTATGAACATCTGAAAGATTTATTAAAATTTATTTTAAAATGTATTAAAATTTATTTAAATTTATAAAATTTACAGTGAATATACAAGTAACGATTTTAATTCACGTAGTTCATTTTAAAATGTTTTGAATTTCAAATGTTTCAAATTTAATATTCACAAAAAATTACTAATTTCTCGAACTAAAATAATTCAATTTTTGATAAATTTTTTAAATTTATTGAATACGCTTTCAGTTTAAAATTATAGGTATTAAATTTTTAAATTTGTTTGTATATGGTTCAGTAATTAACTGCAGCTCTTTTAATAATGTCAATGTGTGGTGGAATAATTGAGTAAGCTTTTGTACAGTTATTTTATTACTAAAGCTACACATACAAACGATTAGATATATTATAAGAAACACGGTGAGAAGAGTATAGAAGTACAAAATGCCTGATACCGCACAGTCAGGGAGGTAGTGAAGGTAGTTCGACACTCCTACCCCTGACGTCAGAATATTTTGGGTTTTTCCCAAAGGCTTTATTGCAGGGAGATTTTCTATGATGGGTAAAAATGATGGAATAGTTAGGACTAAGCTAAATTAGGGTTATTTGTTTAAATATTTGAAAATTAAATAACTAATGTTTTATCAATATACCATTAGACCAATAGTAAACATTTTTATGATAAAAAACAAAATTTTCAAAAAAAAAAACATTAAACAAATGATATTTGTTTAAATAATTAAAGATTTATTAAACAATGTTAATAAATATTTCAATAGATTAATACTAATAATAATTATTAAGAAAAACAACGAGGATAAAGTACTCAGAACGTCAATTTCATGAAAAATGGTAATTTTAGCTTTTAAGGGTAGTTTTCAAGGCCTCCTGGGGGTGTGTTAGGGGTGCAAAACCCATATGTGTGATACATGAAATTGTTTGGTGGATAGTTCTCTATAAGTTTCTATAATCTCCCGTCACTTATTCCTAAACCCTGAAAAATTATTCCAAAAACTCCAAAAAGTGATTTTTCCCCGTGCAATTTACATGGGAAACTTCAAGTCAAAAGCGGCACGTGTTTTAATAAAAAAAAAAAAAAAAAAATTAGGGACTTTCTTTTTTCGGATTTAGAAACGAATTGGGGGGATCGAGACTTTGTAGAAAAAAAGCGTTTTTGGACCACCCTATTGGACACTCCTACCTATATTTTGGGTTTTTCCCAAAGGCTTTATTGCAGGGAGATTTTCTATGATGGGTAAAAATGCTGGAATAGTTAGGACTAAGATAAATTAAGGTACCAATAAAGGAGCGTATTTAGATGAAACCCTTTTTTTTAGGAAATTATCCCTGCTACAAATAGAGATGTACAGAAGTTTTCTGGATTAATATACAATAGACCGTAATAAAATTTAAAGGAAGAAGATTGCTACTAAGGTACGACGCCTAATTGTATGCAGATGGTCCAAATACTTTCTTTGAAGCCAAAGTGTGTAACAATTAATTTATAAATAATCTTTATATTCATTGAGAGAATTGTTACGACGTAACAAAATTCAAAACCGATAATTCAGTGAGGTTTTTAAACTTCATATTATACAATTATACAATTTATTAGATGAAGGATCTCAATACAAAACCGTAAAAATAAAAATATGTGTGAATTATAACATGTTTCAATTCAACCACTTCCTAGTAATAAATTATTTCAATTCAAACGTTTTCATATTTTTAAAACTTTCGTGTTATAATTATAATGAGCACTTTCAGTGATAGATATATTTTCAACCTTCGGCTGTCAATAAATCTCTTATAAAGAAAATCATTACAGAGAAATAGAAAAAAGCAATAATAAATTATTCATTGACCAATAAATTTAATGTCCATTAAACTTTATGTAGGTTCATTTTAAGTAACTTCAACCTAGTTTTAAGATCAGGAAAGGTCCAAAACACGAAACAACACCAACATTTTAAAAGATCCAAGTGCAATACATTTATTTAATATGTTATATCTCGTCAATTACAATTAACTTAGGTCTTTTCTCGACCGTGTCAGGATTGAGACTCCCCGCTCCCCTCTCATCCTTATTTCACGCTTACAACCTATGACCCACACACACATACACCCACATCCACACACAAGCGTGCGCACACACACCTATATACATCTTACAGTTTCGGCCGTCCTGACCTTATGTCCGTCCTCGGACAATTTCTTAATATATTTGTCTTCTATGATCATTTTTTCTTTTTGCGTTATTCTTTTATAAAATCTATTTACAATTTTAAACCGGTGATCTATTTACCAATTCACAGTTTTATTTTGAGACCATATCCGCATATTCGCTAGTTCCCATACACCTTCATATTTTCTCTGTGTTAGTTGGAATCCAGGGATATCAGCGACTACATATTTACTGTTTCTCAATTTTTTATTAATTACATACGGACCCTTAAATTTCGGCTTCCATTTTTCCGACACGCCTTTAGTACAATCGAAATTCCGGATCATTACGTAATCACCTACTTCATACGGATACCCCTCCTTTCGCCTTTTGTCTGCATAACTCTTGTTATAGAGCTGATTCTTCTCGACTTTCTGACTCGCTTTCACACGCAGCTCTTTGAAATCCCTAGACTTTACATTCACGTGACTTTCCAAAAATTCCTTTGTTTCGCCGTTGAGCTTGCTCTTCTGATCCACCCCGAACAACAATTTACTCGGGCTTTCGCCAGTCGCTTTATGTATCGCATTGTTCATTGCTAATTCGACCTCATCTTTTGGCCACGCTTTTTCACACTCGTCATCATATGCTGTAAATCATATTCTTTTACAAAGCGCTCAAACTCCTCAGAGGTGAAACAAGTACCTCGATCCGATATAATAATTTTAGGCTTACTGTAAGCAGTGAAATAATGCTTCAAGCATGCAATCGCTTCTGCAGAGGTTATGGAGGGTAGGTATAGATTGGTCCATAGTTCCAGTTGGCCATAATTTCAATTGGCCACAAAATCACTAAAAGTTACCATAAGTTACTAAATTTTAAAAACACTGTTAAAGTAAAGACTAGAAGGGAGTTAGGTTGGCGAAAATGACAGCGTTTTAATTGGTTAGTTTCGTTAAGATTTTTTCTAATGCGCATTGCCATCTAGTTTCCACCTACACCGGAGTTTTCGAATTTAGTGATTCTGTGGCCAATTGAGATTATGGCCAACTAAAACTATGGACCAATCTATACCTACCGTTGTGGACCTTGTTGGATGCAACCTTGTGAATTAGGTAAACGCATCCACCACCACCAGGACATGCTTTTTGCTTGCCACCCGCGAATCGTATATATCCTCGTAGTCAATGTGTACCATCTCAAATGGCTTATCCACCTTCGGAATCATCTGTAATCTACCCTCTGGTTTGCCCGCTGATGGAGCAAAAGCGATGCATTTGAGGCAACATCTTACATGCTCTCCTATTTTCCTTCTCATTTCCGGAAACCAATCGTTTTTGCAAATAGTTTGATACACTTTTTCGGCGCCTATATGCCCCAATTCATCATGATACTTAAACAATAGATTTTTCTCCATATTTCTCGGTACATAAAATAACAACGATTCATCTTTTTTTTTTGGTATACTACTCCATTTCTCGCCTCATACATCCTATCCTCCGATTTCTCCAGGCTTTTCATAATTTCGATAGTTATTTTGTCCGTATCTTACTTTAATAGTTTGGAACAAACTGATTTTTGGAAAATTTTAGATTGATTCAATAAAAATTGAGGGAAATATCCATTATGTAAGAAAGTGCGCGTCGCATCCTTTATAGGTTAGTACCGGTGACAGTACAGACGAACTTTGAGAAACTCATGGTGCAATCCTAGACGGCATCGCGTGCTTTCTTACGAAATGGATATTTCCGTTAATTTTTATTGAATCGATCTAAAAATTTCCAAAAATCTTCCTTTAATAGTATGTAACAGATGTCTCACTGGAACTTCTTTCAACTCTACAGTTCCCTCGATACTTTTCTTCGCCGAAACTAAAAAAAAACGTACTTATCGACCAGTCTCAATTTGCAATTAAGTATTATTAAACTATGGGCAGCTTTAATAATGTTTTTGATTTTATAGGCTTCGCTAGGGTATATTGCGTGTGTGTACCAAATTTCAAACAATTTCATTAATATTTGGCTGCGTTTTGACGATTCATCTTTTAAAACATAATTGATTTTGGGAAAATTTTGTTTTCACATTTTCATTTTTACTATTAAAAATATTTATCGGAAAAAAAACTTCAAATAGACAATAGCTCCCTTTTTTCATTCTCTACAAGAAAATATTATTAAAAATTTAATTTTTTGAACTTTAAAATTTCAGTCCACCGAGACATTTGGACAATAGTTTTACTCGATCTCGAGCGCTGAGTGACTTTTTCGATCGAGGCCCTCAATTACTGCGCCCAGCCCAGCCATTTTTTTTTGCAAAAATGTGCGGAGTATTTGTCAATATTATACGAGAATTTGATAGTTTATGACAATTTTTAACACATTATAATAAAGGCGATGACTAAGAAAAAAGTAAGCGCACTTTGGAACATTAAAGTACTGTCCTTCAGCTTTCGATGATTTGTTTTAACAAATCATAATATCTATCTCACCTTAAATCATGTCAAAAATTCTTAAAATATAAATAAATGAAATTATATTTCTAAAGTAAAGAAAGTTTTTTATGTACAAAGGTAAATAAGTCCTTCATCAACCATTCTGTCTTGCAATGGTACTCTTCCGCGTCTCATAAAATAACACAGACACACAAAAAAAAAAGTGGTAATGTCAAAAAATCGGACCTACATATTCGTATGTATTTTGACGCGCTAAATCCGAATCCGGAGTCCGTGTTGCTCCATCATGTCAAATTAAAGGGCATTTGAAGGTCAAATCGGCAAAAAAATCGATTGACAGAAGGTGACTATCATATCTATGGTTTTAACGGACGCTGAATCCGAATCTGGAATCCGTTTGATTCCATAACACGAAACGCTGTTTGCATCTTGGAGTACCTTCATCTATCTTAAGGTAATGCACGGTTGATTCGATATATGTGCCTAGACGTAAGTTTCACAAACTATGCACATGTCATTTGTGATCGGGGTGACAGGTTTGAGGCAATTCTGAGACTGTATCCAGATAGAACGACCCTCAAAATCATAGAAATACTAGTTATAGCCTTTCAAACGACTTGATTGACCTCAACTAGGCCTTCAAATCTCCTTGACCCTGACGTGCTGCGGTCCAATGGACCTCGAATTTAGACTCAACGACCTTCAAAACGTATTAAAACTGTAGTCAAGTTCCACGAAGACACATTTTCGTATTTTTGGAATCGTCATTCGAACTATCAAGTTACTAACTTAAATTGTCCTAGAAATGACCTTTAGGATCATCATAAAAATAAAAATGAATAGCATATCTGGACGTAAAATTTCCCGCTCTTTCAGAATTTGAAGTCAAAAATTGACTTTTTTTCACATTTTGAAAATTTGACCTTGAATTAACCTTGATTTAGACATGATGGAATCAAACGGATTCCAGATTCGGATTCAGCATCCGTTAAAACCATAGAAATGATAGTCACCTTCTGTCAATCGATTTTTTTGCCGATTTGACCTTCAAATGCCCTTAAATTTGACATGATGGAGCAACACGGACTCCGGATTCGGATTTAGCCCGTCAAAATACATACGAATATGTAGGTCCGGTTTTTTGACATTACCACTTTTTTTTTTGTGAGCCTGTGTAATCTTTAAGATAATCTCTTGTTTTTATCGCATTAAGTTCTTTCTTCTGGACAGATGGTAAAGGTAGTATCCCTCATCTTCTGGTGGCACATTATCCTTTTTCTTGATAAAATTATGAAGGCAAACTGTAGCTTGTACAATTAACTTTATATGTGGAATAGGTGCGTTTATCTCGGCATGAAAAATCCTCCAGCGATTAGCCAAAATTCCAATTGAGTTTTCTATCTTACGCCTTCCTCTGCTTAGTCGATAGTTGAACGTGTTTTTTTCTCTTGGCAGGCAATCTGAGCCTGCACCTGAGTAGGGTCTCATAACGCCCTTTTCTAGCGGAAAGGCCGCGTCTGCCAAGAAAAAATATGGAATTTTGGGACCACCTGGATATAACGGCGATGACGAAGGCAAATTCAAAGAATCTTTATGCAATTTTCAATTAAATTCATTCTAATTTCTTTCATATCGAAACCCAAAATATAATAGTAAAGTTCTTAAAATGAAAAAAAAATATGATAAAGCAAGAAAACAGAAGAAAACAACCTTCACATTCCATTTCTTCATTCCTTTCTCTCATCTTTTTTATTTAAAAATTTGTAAATCTTCAAAGAAAGTTTTTATTATAAAATAAAACAATACGATATTCAATACTAACCTGCATTACCACGTGTTTTCCGTTCATTGCACCGAAAGCATGAGGAAATTGTCACAATTCATTAAATTTGTCAATCTTTTCAAACCATTCCTGTTGTGTTTGTGGCACTGTCAAAACTTCCGGTTGAAGCGTCTTCCAGATAGTTCTTAATGTCACAGGAAGAAAGTTGATAATTGTAGAGTACCCTATTCTGAATTGTTTCGAAAGAGGTGAAATAGTCTCTCTTGGTGCAAGATATCTGCAAACATTTTAAAAAGATAATTTTATATGCTTTTTAGATATATTATAGAATGCACGCATATGTTATGACTATAAACATTTTTTTTAACTAACCTTAATGTCAAAATTAACTTTTCAGACCAAGTTATAGTGTCCTTTCGAGATGTCATACTCATCAGTTGAGGACGACCAACTTTCAAAAGAAGTTCCATGTATGTAACAACCGACATCCGAATGTAATCTTGAAACATTACGTGATCATACATCAACATTTCCTTCACAAGAGTTGCATGTATTCCTAAAAATTTTTTATTATTTATTTAAACTTGAAAATATTTATACAAACATATTATAATATATACATCAAATTTAAATATATGTAAATTCGCATCACATGTAAAAAACTAATCATAATACACAATTTAACATTGAAAAAAGGAACAAATCTTTAATTACATACCTTTTTCTTTTCTTGTTCTCCATAATGGATGTACAGCAAATTTTCGACTATTTCTTCTCTTTCGCCTCAATTTTAAAAGTAATGCTAGTTGGATTAATCGATAGTAAGAATCATCGTTACCAGAATCGTCATCTGCATCTGTCAGATACTGCTCATCTTCTTCGCAGAAAACCAGCTGAGAATTTACATCTGCTTCTTGTACAACTGTCTGTAAAATATAATTTATTATTAATTTTGAAAATATAAAAAACTAGCTGTGAATTCGATTTTAGGTGTTTCATTTAACTATATTTATATTTTTTGTGCTCATCTTTTGAGCACTTGGCTTCCTCATTATGATGAAGTTGCAAATGAATTTGCTTCCTCTATGAGGAAGAGAAAAATATATATATAAAGTTGCATGTTTTATATAAAGTGTCTCATTTTACGTTCCACATTTTACAAATATAAAATGCAAATATTTTTACCATACCTCTATTTTTTCAATAACTTCGTCTTCTCCAACAGTTTCCCGGTCAAAAAACTCAATTCCTCCTGACTCAGCTTTTGGCAGTACGACCTTGTTAACTATTTTCAAATCTTTTAAATTTGCCCCTTGAAAACAAAAATGATTCAAAATTCCATTAAACGTTTTAGAACGTCGTCGCAAAAAGCACAGAAAAGTGCGGAATTGTTCTGAAAAATATAAGGTTATGTTAGCTTGGAAATACATATTAAAGATAAGATATATTGAGGATATAAATTTTGGATAAACACAATATCATAAAAATGTAATAATAAACCAGCTCACCTGATTCATGTTTGATCTAGTTTTTTTTAAATCACATAAATGACAAAAAAGTAATCACAGCTCGTCTTCACATCTCACGCCGGTCATGTGTCAGAACACAATGTAAACAACAACATACTACATATAACCAAAACCAAAACGCACAACCAGCATAGAAATTAAAAACGAACAATTACCTAAATCAAAACTTTACAATGTCATTTTTATAATTTATAATAAAGAAAACATTGTCCTGATAAATAAATTTCTCAATAATAATTACACGGAACAAAATTATAATTCAAAACTTCCCGCCAAGAGGTTTTTCCGCTTGCAAAGCGGAAAATCTTCCATTTATTTCCATTGTGCAAAATTTTTGCAGAGGTATGATATCACCTTTAAAATGTCTTAAGTTCATTAAATTGCAAAATATCTTTAATCTTTGATAATTTTGCAAACTCATTTTATAACTTTAAAGTGTTTTGAATCCCGTTAAATAATTTTCAATACTTTAATATCAGTTATAATTCCTTGAAATATTTAAAATATTTTTTAATTGCTTTAAATTTATTAACTTTTTAAAATTATTTTAAATATCATGACATTTTGTTAAAACTTTCAAAATGCTTTGAAACCTTTTGAAATCACTTAACATCCCTTGAAATGATTAAAATCACTTTAAAATATCTTGCTATTTTCAAAATTTGGTGATAATTTTTAAAAAAGGGATTTCTCTTCAAAGAAATCCATACTTATATACACCAAATTGCGTATGTTCCCACGAACACGAGGGGCTATTCACTCTCGAATCAGCCACTTTTAACGTTTGAAATCATGGAGGAATTCAGAGTAATAAAGAACCAAAAATGTGAAGTCTTGAATAATGAAAAAATATTTTTGTAATCACTTTAATCTAAAAAGGAATAAATTAAATCTGGGTTTTAATTCATGTTAAAATGAAATCATCTGGTTAACTCAGTTTATATAGGCAATTTGTATTTTTAAGAAGGAAATCTGTGAATTTAAGAAGGGAATCAGAGGCAGTCTGAAGCGGAATCAAGTGCAGTCCAAGGTGCAGTCAAAGGGAATCGAGGTTCGAACGGTTGTGAAAATATTCTCGTGCGCGAAAATATTGCGCAGTGATCTGCTTTGTGTAGCTACGTCAGTTTTTGGTGATGCTAAATAGGAATCTATTGTATTTAGCAGGAAGTAAGCGGGAGTCAGTTTGAAATCGCAAAGCAAAGGTGGAATCTGGCTGGCAATCAATGGTACCCTGCTGGAAAAGTTGTATAGGATTTGATATAAAAAATTTCAATAAATTTAAATCCGTTTTCTGTCCGAAAATTGGATAGGATTTCTATATGTTCTGCTGATTGAGTTTGATTCGTTAAATTTGTACAATAGAATTTGATAGGTTTTATATCCATTGTAGTAATAGAATTTGATTCGGGAAATATTTTTGATTAGATTGGATAGGATTTCTATATGTTCTGCTTATTGAATTTGATTCGTTAAATTTGTACAATAGAATTTAATAGGTTTTCTATCCATTGTAGTAATAGAATTTGATTCGTGAAATATTTTTGATTGGATTGGATAGGATTTCTATCAATTATGCTGATAAAATTTTATTGAAAATCAAATTTACGATAGATTTTTATTGAATTTTTCCTAAATGGATAAAAATTGATTTAATTTCATATTTTCCACAATAGAAAGTCTATCAAATTTTATACATTTTCTATACTTTTTTTCAGCAGGGTAGTCAGTAGTCGTTAAGCGTCGAAGAATTGAAATCGCAAAGCAAGAGTAGAATCTTGCTAACCTTAGACATTAGTTTTGAAATCATTTGAAATCGTTTGAAATCAATTGAAATCAGTTGTCAAGATTCCTCTGATTTCAGAGTGAATAGCCCGCCTCGTACGAACAGTCACTAACACTCGTAACATAAGTTCTTCGCCTCACATGGCCTCACCACTGCAGCCTACTACAGACGAACACTCATCTATCGTTGTACAGTAACATGCAACGATGCCTTCCTCTGTTTTGTAACGACCCAACCTTGTTTTGCATTAAAATGTTATGGAAATCAGGGCTAGGTCGTTATAAAAAAGAGGAAGGCATCGTTGCACATTATTGAACGCTTCTTCTCTCTTCTTTTTTTCTCTTTCTTTAATTTCTTTCAGTTCCACCAATCTGCGATCTCCTTTGACACTGGACTAACTAAACCAAGTAAATCACAAAGTGTTACGGAATCGATCTTAGAATCGAGATATTGGTAACGCGATTATGCGGTTTTGGTAACGCTTCTAATAAAGATACAGAGTGAAAATGTTCGCTACACACACGTATTAGCCACACATTCATAACCTTGCGATAAATCGCGATATGATTCTAAAACTAATAGAATAGATTACAGCCATTGGTAACTTGAATCATGGGAGTTAAAATGTCCGGCTATTTTGACATCAAGTAATCTTATGTTCTTTTTTGGGACTACAAAATAGATCTTCTTGAAAAATTGGTGAATAGGCGAGCAATTTTCAAATGTTTTTCCATTTATATGCTACCAAAAAACTTTCAATTTGCCCTTTTTTGCTTTCAAAATCTCGAAAAAAAATCCATCTGAAAAGTTAATAGAATTAGAATTTTTCTATATTGATGACTTTCCAATTCTATCAGCCTTAACAAAAATGATGTTTAATTTCTCTCGGATAAGCGATCCCCCTGTACACTGAGAGAATCTTGGGATAGCGGTGCGCCCAACAGGTATAGAAACAACACCAAATACACGAACGACCGAGCTACCACGAATTGGAATAGCTTCCTTCCTAGTTTGGGTGAGCTAGCGTCCCAAATTGAGTGTGCAACAGCACCAACGTGTTGGTAAACCAGACATTGGGCACCTATTCGTCCAAAACTGAGACTGTCGTAACCTTAAGGGCGTTGGATATACGGACTTAGAAATCCGTGAAAATAGAAATTTTTCAAAACGATTCTAAGTTCGACCTTGTGAGCATATATATTTTAGAAAAAGGTTTTATGGGATATTTTGAGACAAATTACCATATATGTAGGGTCTTCTGTTTACTGGAGTCCCATAAAAATAATGTTTTATTCCAGCTTTGAGGAGAAATTGAATATTTTGTGATGAAATATTCATTTTCAGAAACGGAACAAATCTAAACAGAGCAGACGAATCGCGAGAAAGAGAAATAGTAAATGTCAGGCGCACTCATATTTATCAATTATTTCAGGCACAACACGTACACGGAACGAAAAATCAATGAAGTGCAGAAAGTTTGAATTTCCTATTCTTTCAGATTCCAACACGAAATTCGCGATTCATTGACACAAAAAACTGCAATTTACGCTAGAGTTCGGGAAAGAGCATTGTGAAAATTTGACATTAAAGAGATACACTCGGTTGAACACATTGAGCAGACCGCGCCGTACTGGCGTACCCAAAACTGCGTAACGGCCATTTCATGTACTAAAAATTGTGGTAAAGTAGATAGACACGCTCTATCAGTAATTATCATTTTTTTCAAATTATTTTCGATTGGGAATGAAATCACGAACTTCAGTTATTGTGAGATTGTATATACTGCAAACATTTGATGAAACTATAAACACTTATGGTGCGTTTATACCTCTGTCCGACCGACCGGTGCAGGCAGAAAGTACATAAGAGTAAAAGAGATAGAGATTGAAAAATTGGACAAAAAGAACTTTCTATCTCTTTTACTCTTATGTACTTTCTGCCTGCACCGGTCGGGCAGGCCGAGGTGTAAACGCACCATTATACTTTATAACTTTATTACAATTTTTAGTACATGAAATGGCCGTTACGCAGTTTTGGGTACGCCGGTACGGCGCAGTCTGCTCAATATGTTCAATCGTGTACACTCGAGTCTCCCAAATGTCAAGAAATTTTTGCTAGAGGTTCTCTCAAATATCAAGAAATTCTTGATTCTCTATAGTCACATCAATTGCGCATGCGTCACATCAATGGGTCACATCAGGGTCGAACTTAGAATCGTTTTGAAAAGTCCGTTTATCTAACGCCCTTAAAACCATAGTGGCGCTGCGGAAAGTCGAAATATGACGAAGTGTGTTAGAACTGGTTAGAAAGACATGCAGGACGTTGCATTTGAATTTTTTTCTCCTAAACTACTGACTTGCCCACGATTAAATTTACAGAACTATAAAGTACATGTAGACCTTTATTTGTTAAAAAAATATAAAAAATAAAAAATTGCTTTTTTTCAAAAAAGCGATTTTTGTTTTTTGAGTTTACACAAAGAAGTCAAAAAAATTTTTTTTCGTTTTGAATTTTTTGTTATATGAAATTACGTTTTCTTATTATAAAAAGAACATGCATTTCGGCCAACTTCATAGCGTTACTTTTACATGCATTTCAGGTATAACCACTGGTTACGCATGAAGTGAGCGTCAAGACGTGAGTATTCTCGACTTGGCGCGAGGATTTAAATTTGCATTTCACTTTCAATAATCTTAAAAAAAATTTGAGACTTTAAAAAGCTAAATCGGTTAATTAGAACCAAAGATATGATGTTTCCAGACAAAAGGTCCAAAAAATGTCAAAGTCCCATATCATCGCCATTTTTTGGAATTATTCAAGAATATTTATTATAGTTTTTCTAGACTACTAAAGGACTGATTACACCGAATTACACGCAAATACCATTCAAGCACGAAAAGTTTTGTGATCACTTGATAGATAATTTTGATAGATAAAAAAGTCTTAGCCCACTTTTTTTTGAGACAAAAAAAAAACGTCTCTTTTTGAGATACAGTCAAAAATATTTTTGATTTTCAAAAAAATCGGTCAAATTTTGGATTAAAAAATGTTTATATATTTTTTTTAAAGGCTGAAGAAAAACCTGTCGAAAACGTTTTGGATAAAATTTTCTAAATGCCATAGGTAATTAGTTACATGGATCCGAAACAAGGGCTCTTTGACTAAAATGTCAAAATTCCACCCCCTCCAACTCGGCAAGTTTTTGACCGATTTCATATACAAGTCTGAAATGAATTTTAGATAACATTTTAAAATGAGTGCAATCTTATTTAAACATAGAGTACGAAAAGAGCGCGAAGATATAAACGCACACACTCTCAATATACTCATATGCTAGAAAATATTTCTTGTAATATAGAGTGGTATAATTTTGAATGTAATCAATTCTGAGATCATTGAAATATTTATATAATCTAATTTCATTTCATGTGATTACTATGTATTCTTTATTGTTTGATGTAATTTGCTTTGTTGAAAAATGCGGATGTATAATATTAATTTTAAGTTCTTTATGTGAAAGTTATATTAAAAAAAAAAATGAATTTTTTATTGTGAGTGAAACAAAAAAGTGCATTTTTCATTGTATATTTATAATATTTTTTAAGATGAGAATTACAGATATTAAGAAGAATTATACCTGAAAAAATCTTGAGGTTCCTGTAAAGAAACGTGAAATTAACAGGAGTGTTTTTTCAGGAATTCGGTAAACACTATATAAGTGGTGGAAAAAAGATATTAATAGGTCATAGCTGTCCTATGCCAATTATTTATAAAAATTCCTTTTATTTAAAAGAACCATAAATATCGAACTAAAGATGGTTCTTAAATTCCGTTATGCAGATGTTGATGTTTATTCTGATAAACGAAAAAGATCATGCACTCAGTGAGCTTAAATGTGAACGTAATATGAAGCAAAATTCTCTTTTAAAAAAAATAACCTAATAGATAATATTCAAAGACATACAACAGATACATGATTTGATACTTATGTCCTAGTTATAAATATTATTTACATTGTGAATTAGTTCCGAAAATCAAAACTTCTTAATTATGCAAGTATATTTCGTGTCACTTGCAAATAAACTCTTGTTCTGGTAAGATGTTTCATCAGAAGGAGCGGTAGACATTTCTAATAATATTTCCATCAATCCATTTCAGGCTGTTCTTAGTGTAGATCAGTAAAACCATCGCATATTTGTAGCCCTGAAGACTTTTGTTTCTGCAATAAACAAACATTTTGTTCAAAGAACTTTTTGAATTTCATACTTTCGAAGTTTATAAGCAAGCATAATTTAAAGTAGAACATATCGTAAAAATTAAGTCAAAGCATTAATATTTATTAAGGGGGTATCCTCATATAAATCGATCGAAAAATCGAATTTTTTTTATTGCATAAATCGAAAGTACAGCAATTTCAAGAATACCTTGTAAAAATTTTAGAATGAAATTCGAAACTGTTTTGCTTCTGGAGTTATTTTCGCAAAAAGCCTTAAAAGAGCGCACGGAGCCACGCGGTACTAAAGAAGCTCGATTGGCGAAAAAAATAAGAGAAGACATTGAAAAAGGTGAAGAAGAAGACCTTTTTTATGGTGCACGCACAGCTCATTATTTTTGAATTGAATAAATAGCTGTAAGTAGAGAAAAAATCCAATATTCCTCAATTCAATATTCCGACAACTTCAATCGCGTTTTTCTTGAAAAGTTATTTTTTAGATTTTCCGAATTTGCGGACACGATTACTCAGTGACTTTTCAACCTAAAAAAATTTTTTAAAACTGTTTTAAGCCTGTTGCAGCATTTCACGAAAACATGTACACAAACACAGAAAAATAGCAAAATCTGTGGAATGCCTTAAAATCCGCCATTGTGTCCACATCTTACCAATACGCGGTGTTTGAGGTCGCAAAAATGATGTGTTTGAAGTGTCGTTTTTTTTATCGACAATATTTTGGTTGTACGACAGGGGCTATCTGCTTATTTTCTGCAAAAAGAAATTTGTTTGGCTAAAAAGTGAATTTTTACAAGTGATGAGGCGCGGGTTGAAGGGTGCGGGTAAACAGTACTTACATTTTGCCAAGTCCCTGTCCGAGCAAAAAAGGCACAAAATTTCACTCCAAGGGTGCGTCACTCACTCAGAAAAATTTTCCGAATCTCGCTATGCACTTCAAAGCCCGAGCACTTACGAAAATCGTGTAAAAAAAGAAGTTGTGTAAATCGCGTACTACACATGTGCTAGTTACTTGAATAGTTACTGGACCTGTCAGCTGTTTCGCAGGGTCGCCAATTTACTATTATATATACCATTGTATTTATCATTAGACTAATGGTAAATTGGCGACCCTGCGAAACAGCTGACAGGTCCAGTAACTATTCAAGTAACTAGCACATGTGTAGTA
>UCOK01017986.1:0-14837 GCA_900474325.1 Synergus umbraculus | reverse complement strand
TGTTTAATCAAATAATTGTATATTCCTTTAAAAAAGACATGCTTGTTAATAACAATAATGTTAAGTCTGAGTTTAGAAACATAATACCTTAGTATTTCTTTCGATAATACTATTTTTCTGCCAATGAGTATATTTGCTGGGTTTTACATTCCTATTAAGAAAATCTGGAATTCCCCAAATCTTTAAGCTTTTTATGATTCTACCAAAGACCTAGCTTGTTACTGGTCCTGCTACAATTCTATGTTTAAAAGTTCTATGCGTGCTAAGGTCCAGGTACTCTTCGACCCTTCAGATTTAACCATCATAAAATCCAAATGCTATTTTTTCTAATATTCTTGCTTTCTCTAAAAATGTGCCTCTGAACCTTAGAAAGTCTCTTCACCTTAGTTATACTTTGATCTTGTAAGAGTTCAGAGCTTCGTTGAATTATCTACTGAGTTACATTTTCGTATCCTAAAAATTCACATCTTCTTAAGTCTCCCTTTTTTCTCATCATCTTTTTGAGTTTTTCTCTATATCTCAAGAGTTGATTACATCTTTGTTCATGACTTTGAGTCTTTTCATTTTTCTTGACTAAATTTCATTGTGTTGAGTTTCTTCAAGTTTCTTTAACTGATCACACTTTTCTATTGTTAATTTATATCTCTTAAATCTCAAACATTTTTTTAAATCAATGTTTACTCATTGATTTGCGAGTTATTTCATATCTTTACATCTTTAGTGAAACATCTCTCAAAATAATCTAATTATTTCTTGCTAAGTTTGTGAAACTTCTCTCAGAATCTGGATTATACCTTAAATTTCTTATTCATATTAGAAATCATCGGTATTTTGTGAATCGAGCAATCCTGTTAATTTAAATAAACTTTAATTGTGTTAAACCTCTGTATCTTTGATTTCGATCACCAGTACTACTTTTAACAACCCAAATTTTCTAGTTACATATTTCAAATGTTTTTAAAAAGGTTACAAATATAAGATTAAATATTTAAAAGAATATTTAATTTAAAAGGTTCAAAAACAGTTTCAAAATATCTTTAAAAAATCTCTTAAAACTTCAGGAAAATCCATCTGCTAACAAGCATTAAAAAACATCTTGAAAAACCCTTAAAATTTTAACACAAATCTTCGAAATCTCTTAAATTTTCTTTAAACCTTGTGAAATCTCTGAAAATACCTATTTTCAACTCTTTTAAAAATCCCTTCGAATTCCCAAAATCAATCAAAATCTCTTATAGCATCTCTGGACATTCTTAAAAATCTTTAAGTCTTTTTTTATCCCTTGAAATTCTTCAAAACTACTATAAATCTCGTAAAATTCTTTTATATTTCTTAAATCTGATAAAATCTCTTGAAATCGTCTTAAATTCTATCAAATCTCTTAAAATCGCCAGCAACGCCAGATAAATGATAAATGTCTAATAATTTTAAAAGATTTCAATAATTTTTAAAAAATTTTGTATAATTGTTAAGGAGTTCATAGAATTTGACGAGATTTCTAATGATTTTAAGGGATTTTAAGTGAATTTCAAGAAAATTCTGGGAATATTTAGAGATTTTAATGAATTTTAACGTATAATTTAAAAGATTTACGATTTTGAAAATTTTTGTGGAATTTTAAGGGATTTCATTGAATTTGATGAGATTTCTAATACATTTGAAATTTCTTAACATTTAAAATCTCTTAAAATCCTTAGTTTTATAAAATTTCATGAAATCCTTAAAAATTCTAAGAAAATATTTTTAAAATCATATACGTATAAAAATTCCTTCGAAATCCCTCAATAAAATTACCAAACAAACTTTAAAATCCTTTAAACCTCGTAACATATTTTAAAATTTATAAAAATGTCACAGTTAAATCTTTGTCTCAAAATGAGACAAAAAGTTCTCAAAAATAGACAAAAATTTCCCAAAATGAGACAAGTGTTTGTCTGTCTTGAAATCTTTTTAAATTCCACGCTAACATTTAAAGTCCCTTTACGTCTTTTAAAATATATAATATTAAAATTATTAGAAATCTCCTTAAATTCCATGGAATTCTTAAAATTCTATAACTAGCTGTCAAGTTGTATCAACTTTTGTATTCATTCAATAAGCACTTTGCTTTCTATAAGCAAATATGATTTGCTTCCTAACAGAGGAAGCATTAAGTATTCTTTTACATCAGCATTAAATTTTGATTATTTGAGAAGTTATATTAAAAAAAAAGAAATTATCAAAAAAGTTATCAAAAGTCAAAAAAAGAAGTTATATTCAAAAAAGTCAATCGATTCGTCTGGACATATAAGAAATATTAATTTCCCTTACACCAGCATTAAATTTTTATTATTTGAGAAGATATATTCAAAAAATTAATTTCAGAAGATCCTATTAAACATAACACCCTTATTTTTCAATGAAAAGCATTAATCATATAGGTTAATCAATTCTTCTCGATGAAAGGAATCTTCATTTCCCTTACACCAGCTTTAAATTTTTATTATTTGAGAAGTTATATTCGAAAAATTAATTTAAAAAAATACAATTAACCATAACACCCTTATTTTATGCATTATTCATATAGGTCAATTGATTCGTCTCGATGTAAGGAATCTTAATTTTCCATACATCAGCTTTAAATTTTCAATATTTAAGAAGTTATACCCGTGTGGAAAATTGTCATGGCGTTGTACTGTTTCTGTACAGTTCGTCTTGAATCTATATTAGCGCGGCACAGACTGACTGTACAATGGCTAGACTGTGATGTAACATTTCGATCGACTAGTTTATAGACAGTTTGACTAGATACTGAAAATTATAAATAAATCTTATAAAAAATAATTATTAATTAAGAACATGATTTATTCGTTGATATATTATGGATATACTTATAAATAATCGATATTTGTAAATTTTAACGCATATATAAGAAATAAAATTTCGCACGCACGCGGGGGGAATCGAACGCATGACCTATTGAACGAAAGTCCAGCTCCCTAACCACTACCCTAAACTTCGAGATGATGGTAACACATTTTTTCCACGGTACACTCAACCATACACAAATATTAAATGATCTCAAAACAAATTCATTAAAAAAAGCTTTTGCGTTAATAATGAATGAAATACATATATAAAATTTTTCATGTTTTTAATGTTCACTTTTACAAAACTTAAAACCGTAGAATTTATTGATATAAAATTCATATTAAGTACTGTTAAAGTACATATTTTTATAAATTTCCCGAAAATGGAAAAAAATCTGGCTGATTAACACTTAGAAATTTTTATGATATAGATTGCAGATCTGGACCACACGGCCATAATTAATTGATTATAAACAACAATCTTTCGGTTTCTCTTTAAATATACATCCTAGAAATATGGAACGTTCTCTACAATTATGTTTTTAATTATGTCTCAGACATATATTTCATTAATTGAAAATTTTCGGTAAAAAGTACAATTTCCTAATTAATGGGTTTTTTTTAGAGATTGCATGTGAACATTATTAAAATTATAATATAATTTTTTTTTCATTTTCTAAGTCCGAAAAGCTATACTATCTAATGCCAAGACAAAATTTAGACATATTTACTGCATCGAAATTGTCTCTTACTTCTGTGTCACAATTAGGCAGTCTGACTTGACAAAGGTTCAACAATAGTAAAACTATACAGTGCCAATCTCGGGCCAGTATAGTGTTACTGTATACAGTAAGGCGTGAGAAAAACTGTACTGGTGATGTACGATTCAAGACCGCCATGACATATTTCCACACGGGATAGTGGAAAAATGAATTTTACGAAAATTATAAAAGTATATAAAACTTTAAAAATTAAATATTTTGTTAAACACGCACACACACACGCACCCGGCATTTTTCCAGATCATCATATCAGATATATTGCCCTTGAAATATATTCGAAAAACCTGTTGTAGGAAACTGGACTTTGCACCACTATACAAAGCTTCTTCTATGAGGAAGCAAAAATTACTTAATATTGCATGCAATTGCGTAAAATGTCTAAAAATTTATCAAATTACTTAAAATTCGACAAAATATATAGTCAAATTCCTTAAAATTTCTTTATAATCCTTTAGAACCTCACAATTTTTCCCAAAAAATTTGTCTGATAGGAAAAATTAAGGCATTTCAAAAATATGCAAAATAATTCAGAGATTTTAATGTTTGAAATATAAAAATTTGTAATTCCTATTCCAATTTTAGGAATCTCAATAAATTTGTAAAATCTTTTCAATTTCCTTAAAATTTTTTAAAGTCAGATTAAATCCCATTTAAACCTTCAAAATATCTAAAAATCCAATGAAATTTTGTGAAATCGATTCAAATACCTTAAAAGTTAAAAAAATCACTTAAAATTCCACAAAATATACATATATGTAATCAAATCCCTTAAAATTTATCAGAAATTGGCAATTTGCAAAACGAAAAAATTACTCGAATCGTTTTTGAAAAATGCATGTGTATTCGCTGGTCAATTCTAAGCACTTTTTGTTCTTTTTAATTTTTTAGGAAAGTGCTTCGTTTCTGAGAAAAAAATTCATGAATTTTCTGGCAAAAATTTTGCAATTCGGGCGCCACTTTGAAGTTTCTAATTGTTCAAAATGACTTCACAACCTTATATTCTTTAAATTCAGACATCGCGTCCACGATCCAGACCGGTTCCAAGATGATTCCAAGCCTGTAAATCTTTGACAACTCAATTTAAAAAAAAAATTCCTTTGGAAATATGTCCACAATTTTCGGAAAATTATCACATTTCCGAAAATGTAGGAATTTTTTCCAACAAAAATGTAATAGTTCCATGAATATTGGAAAATTTTCTGAAAACTAAGGAAATTTATCCAAATGGATGGGAGATTGACAGAATCTCCGAAAATTTTGGAAATATATTTAATGTATATGGGGAAATTCTTCCAACCATTACCTTTGCCAATTCCCTTTACCATTTTGCCGCTCATTAATAATTATTTATTTATTATTTTTAATTTTCTGACCTTTTCTCCTTTACAATAATTTTCTTTCACAATAATTTCCATTTAAAATATGAAGAGCCATGGTATATGGGTTTTTTGAAAATGAAAATCGATTTATCTTATTTTCTCGGAAACTATAACTTACAAAGAAAAATTTTTTACATTCTCATCAGAGAGAATGTATTAGATTTGTGTAAAATTTGACCGCCCCAGTTTTTATCAAATGTCCACGTTTTGGGACCCCCTGAATCCGAAAAACATGTTTTTACGAATGTGTCTGTCTGTCTGTCTGTAGATTTTTAGTTTGTGAGCACGATAACTTTCGAAAGAATTGACCGATTGGATTGTCCTTTGGGATACTCTTTTAGTGTCCTAAAATGAAGGTCAAATTCGTTGTACAGCCATTTTGGATAAAAATTTAAAAAGTTGGAGCATTTTGAAAATTTTTGAAACCAGGTTCTTTTCTTAATTTAAAAATTATAATGACGGATCTTCGTAGTACTCAAAAAGACGAACAATTTTTCTTAATGATTTTTTTTGATACAAAAAAATTTAAAGACTTATAATATTTTGCAAATCCAAAAAAATGAAATAAAACTTGAATTAGAAGCCAAACAACGCACGATATGAAAAAAAGTCTAAAGATGAAAAATGTTTCTTATTGAACACTCTATATGATAGTTATAATAACTTTTTGAATTTTCTTAAAAAATTGAAAATTCAAATTTTGAGCCAAATAACGCGAGATACAGAGAAAATGATAAGAAACATAATTATTGGCCTTAAAAAGATCTATAAGTTCCCCTTGAACCATTTTTCAACAGAATGAGTAGTTTTCGTTTTAATCATGAAAAATATTGTTAAACAAAGCCGAGCGCGAAGCGCGAGGTTTAAATGAAATATCGAGCGCGAAGCGCGAGTGCCCTGATGAGAATGTGCTCCTTAAGGTCGATAGAACCATAAGTAAATTAGTTTTCATTTGCATTCCATTCCATTTTGTAGTAATTTAAATAAAAATAGACGCAAGCGCGACGTGCGCATGTGTATATCAATAAGTTCTACAACTTTTGTTTAAACTTTTGTCATGGTTTAATTCACATTGAAAATCGACTGGTTGGTAATTTTCACAATCATTCTCGTAATGAACGCGTCAAAATACATATACCATGGCTCTTCATATTTCAAATGGAAATCATTGTGACAGAAAATTATTGTAAAGGAGAAAAAGGCATAAAATTAAAAATAATAAATAAATAAGTATTAATAAGCGGCAAAATGGCAAAGGGAAATGCTTTGGGAAATAAATTTCCCGCAAAGAAAAATGTTTAAAACAAAACATGTGTATTTCGATGAGATCTTCAACTTTTGTGTGAAACATTTCAATATAATATAAATTATATAGCTAAGATAATCGGAAAACACGGGACGACGGCAAATTCCCGAAAAATAAAATTCCCGACACTGGAAAATGCCCGCAAAAAATTATTTTAATAATTAAATAAATAATTTAAATAATAATTTTTAAATATTATTTTTATTTTTCTGAAAAATATGTTTAAAATGCAGAATATTAAAAATAATTTTAAAAAATTATTATTAATATTAGAGCAGGACTTCTTTTAATTCGAAATCATTAGTGACAATAGTACCCCCTGCAGTGAATGGGTAGGTATAGATCACCTTAACAGACAAAGAGGGTAACCGAAGGCTCTTGAGGTGTGTATAGTGGCACACTAGTAATGAATAATCAAAAATTGAATAACGAAATTTATACTGAATTATTAATTAAATAAATATATATACTAATTAAATAGACTGAATTCGCTGAATCCAACAGAAAATATTTTGCAAAAATCAAGATAGAGAACGTCATCAATCTTTCAAAATATTTGTGGATATATGCTTTTGTAGATTGGATCGGAGGTCTGTCAGACCAATGAGTAATGAAATTTGTTAAGAAGATATAGTTATAAAAAAAAGAAAGCATTCTTAAATTATTTAATTCCTAATTTCAATATTCCAAATAAATAATTATTAATAATAAGTAACATAACAATGTTTTTCAATGCTGGTGCCAATTGCAGCAAAGGTGCAGAATAATTTTGAGTGAATGCAACTGATGCGAGAACTTAACTCTATGTGAAGTTTATTATTGCAAATATGTGCTTTTTTTATTTTTTTTTAACTTTTATATTAATTTAATTAACATTTTATTTTTATTGTATAAGAAGACGTAGGAATAGTAATCAGATAAATACAAAAAAGGAAAAGCCCGTTCTAATCCTTTGGTAATATATTTAATGATTTTATAGTTCAAGAGGATTACGGCAATTTAGAAATGCATAAGATAGGTACAAAAGGCTTTCAATGATAATTTATAGCAGTCGACCAGGTATATTGGTTTTGAGTTGGCTGTTGATGTCGAACTTGATGCTTTGAAAACTACTTTCCATAAATTAAATTTTAAAATTTACCATATTGCAGGAAATTTAAAGGCGCATTTTTCTTCTACTTGCAAAATAGTTGCACCTGTTATGATTTCATCAATAAACTAAAAAAATTTATGTTTCCGGGAAAACAAAGTTAATTAATATTCTCACTTCAACTCGCTCCGAAAAACAAACTTACGAAATGAAAATTGGAGTAGTTATTAAACGAAAGTTAGACGAAAAGTTTAATTTTTTAAATACATTTATATCAAATTTTAATTTAATTCAAGTATTTAAATTTCATTATATTACATTATATTATTAAAATACATTTAATAATAAATAATCTAATCAATAGATAAATAATAATAAAGAAAGAAATATTAAAAAAGGTTTTAAAAATTTAAATAGATTAAATATAAAAACATTGAATTTTAAAAATTCAATATTTTGAAAAATGTCATATTTATGTCATATAGTGGCAACAATAAAAGGCGACATCCATCCACCATATACACACAGTACAGTTGAATTAAACATTTAACAACTGAGGAAAGTTTAATTAAATTACATATTGTAATATTAGAATATTTTAAATATATTTTTTAAGTTTGCAGAAATGTGTACAACTCTTATAGTAGATGAAGCTTTGAAATTCCTTGAAACTAAAATCTATTTGTAAACTTTCGAATAAGACAAATCTCGTACCCTGGGCTCGTAGATTCACAAAATATAATTGATTTGGAATTGCTTCTTAATCCCATTGCTCCCACTAGGGACAATGGAACACCTTGCTGTGAAAATGTCCAAGTGGAGAAACGAAGGCGTCTGTGGTCATTGAAATAGGAAAGTAATCAGGTAATTGGCGCTGATTGGGGAATTCCGTGAGCACTCAATGATTTATAACTTCTCCGCCCTTAGTTTTCCAGGCAAAACGCCCAGTATTACCGTTATTTACCCTTATTTTCCCTTCCAAGTTCCTCTTACCAAGAACCTATGTACAAGTAGTCCGAAGGCATTCACAGAGCTGTCAGTTCGCATCAGTCAGTCTCTGAGTTATCCTTGAGTTTTGTGCAGCAATTGTTATTATGGACCGAAAAGAGCGTATGGAGCGGCTACATAAAAAATATAAATTCAGCTCTATGGTAAATATAAAATTTATACTAAATTATATAACATTTATAAAATTATTATTATTATTATTCGGGTAGGGCAAAAAAATGCTCCATAGCATTTGTTAAATTGAAGTATATTAAATTAAAGTAGTTTTGAAAATAAATATTAAACTTTTTTGAAATGATTTCATTTTAGCTGAATCGAAAATGGGTCGGTCAGTTTTCGTCCAAATCTGTACGATTTGTAAAAGAACGTCCCATATAGAAAAAAGTTTTAGCTTTTTTAGTTTCCCAATTAAAGCCAAAAAAATCCTGATTAAAGTTTTGACTTACACAGTCTGCAGGTCATAAATATTTGTATAATAACATTTAGAATTAAAATTTAGAACCAGATTAACCCATGTGGAAATTTTGTAATGGCGCTAGCTAGGCCCAAACTAGGACAAACTTGGCCCCAACTTGGGGATCTAGACAGGACCAAACCACAAATGAAACGCCTAACCCGGCCAGAGCCTAACTTACTGACCGACTTGGCCCCAACTTGGCTATATTTATTTTTCTAGTCTCAGCCATACTGAATAAAAAAATGAGAAAAACATTTATAAACGTAAAATTATTTATTTTTAAAGAACATTTAAAAAACTACATTGAAAATTACTGAAATAGATCTTTTATTTGTCCAATTCTTCTAAAAAAATGTTCTTGAATTAGAATTAATTAATATGTTATAAAACCTAAATATATTTTTTAAGTATATATAAGAACTTACTTTCGTTTTCGTTCTTCAACCTTGGAATGTTGCAAATTGCTCGATGCCTCCGAACGTGTCGAGTACTATTCACTTTCGACATTTTTAATAATATAATTAATAATTAAAACTTCCAAAAC
This sequence comes from Synergus umbraculus, assembly GCA_900474325.1. Lineage (NCBI taxonomy): Eukaryota > Metazoa > Arthropoda > Insecta > Hymenoptera > Cynipidae > Synergus > Synergus umbraculus. Next base: position 5,422 of record UCOK01017986.1, on the reverse strand, counting down.
CAAAATCGAAAAAATACTCGCCAACATAACCACCAACCAACCTATTTGTCAATTGTGTTCAAGACAGATGCACAGCCAAGTTAATGGCGCTGCAATCGAGCTAAATGAAACAAAGTTGGCTGCAACTAGATTTAATATATTAACCCTGTTGTAGCCATAAAATAATTTTCCAAGATGGGGCCAAACTTGTAATTGGGCAAACATTTGGCAATTTCCACACGGGAACCCATTAACGTCCAGTCGGACACATTTTGTACACCTCTCTTCCCGCGCTCACAGCTATTGCATTTCGAGCAAAAAAAAATCTAAAAAATGTATGCATTTTGGAAAAATTCCAATTATTTTCGATTTTTTTTCTCAAAAACGAAGGAATTTACTAAAAAATTACAAGAGCACACTTCAAACTATAAGTATACATTTTTTAGATTTTTTTTTGCTCGAAATGCAATAGCTGTGAGTGCGGGAAGAGAGGTGTACAAAATGTGTCCGGCTGGACGTGAATGGGTTAACGTGCCCTAGCATATTATTAGATTGATTTTTATATTTTTTAAATCTTATGTTGCAGGAAAGCTTTGCAGCCTGCAGGTATGGTGTCAGCAGCTTTTCTATCAAAAAAGACACACCATCTGAAGAACTTAGTCCACTACACCATGCAGCTTTTGATGGAGATTTGAGAGCTGTCAAACTTTTGATAGAAGAAGGCGCAGATATTAATATCCTTTCGTTATTGCGATCGCCGCTACTAATAGCATGTGGCAGCGTCGAAAATGACAGTCATGGATCAAGAAGGTTTCTAGGGGCAGACCGTTTCGGCAATACTCCTCCGCGCACTATATACTTCCATCAAGCGATAGCAGAGTACCTCATTCAAAACGGTGCGGACATTAATTTGCGCGATAGTGCCGGTAGGTCCGCTTTAGACCTTTCCTGCGAAGCCGGTAACTACGAAGTGGTGAAGCAGTTGATCGATCGCTCTGCAGAAATCAAAAACACAGGTGAAGACTCCACATTACATTGTGCTGTGAGAGGAGGAAATCCACAAATACTCCAACTAATCGTGGACAAACTTGACCCTAATACAATTCCAAGTATGAATGATGCTCCTCCCTCTAGCTATGATAATTCTCCTCTGATGATGGCAATTACAGAAATGTTGAACCATCCTAATATTTGCCAGATCGTAGAAATCTTACTACGAGCTGGCATTGATGTAAATCGTCCGACTGATTCATACGATGAAAGAAATGCACTTCACCATGTTTGCTTGAATACAGCCAGTCCTTTAAGGCTGCTTAGATTACTTTTGTGGTATAATGCGAATATTAATGCCACATTTCGTTATATAAGAGGAGCTCGGATAACACCTCTCTTTTATGTGCTATGTAAATTCTCTAATCCATCTGTGTTGGGCAATAGGTTAAGTGAATATGAGAAACAGAAGATTGACATAATTTTAGATCATGTTTCTAATATGAGAAGAAATCACCAAGATATTCATCCACAGAACGCGGAGATGGTAGATCACTATCTGAATATTCAATCTGAATTACAGTTAATGAAAAATCCAGTTAGCGAATTAAATGGATTTTCGGTTTACGATCTTATAACGATGAATGTAGACATCGCGGGTAGAATTGTTGAAGATAAAAACATCAACGGAATGATGTCTAGTCTAGTAGAAAAATTACCGTTTTACGGCAATACTTTAAGCAAAAAGTTTGCAGACATTCGTTCGCGACGAGTAGTATTTTCATCAGCGTCTAATGTATTTGCGAAACACATTTCTGCTCACAAACTTCCTTTAGAGCTTGTTGAGATGTGTTGTATGTTTCTGTCGACGAGTGATTTGCAAAACTTATCCGAAGTTATATAGATTTAAGGGTGAAATTTTGTAATTTTTAATTTGCTTTAAGTTGTAAATATATTTTGTGGTAAATATAAAAAAAAAACATAATATCAGCATTTTTGATTTTTTAACCTTTCTTGACCCAATCTAAATTTAAGCATACTTTGAGAATAAGACTTCATTTTAATTCTTGTGAAAATGCCTTTTCTGTGAATTTTTAAAAATACATGTTAAAGACTTTAAAGAAACTTGTTATAAATTACTTATATATATTTGAAAGTATCTAGCTATAAATTTTCTTGAGTAAAAAGGTGTAGTACTTGTTAAATTATATTACAGAACTGAATTATATTATAATCTGCTGAATTTGCTCTTATCCGTTGAAATAATTTTCAACCTTTTCTGGAATTCCCCTAAAATATTTTGAAAATCTTGACAAAATTTCATGAAATTATTAAACTTTTATTTTAATTTCCAACAAGTTAATAGGTCAATAATTTATATCATTAGATTTATGCTGCTGTGAAAATTGTAAAAGACGTATATATCTCCAAGTTGACGAACTTTCCGCTGGAGGCAAAAATTCGTTTTAGTATACCGCATTCACACTTGTTCTAATTTTCGAAAACCAAGTATGCAGTTACACTTAAAAAGCATTCTTTTTTTTAAATATGTCAAAAAAGAACATATTTTGTCTTTTTTTGTACATTAATTTTCAGTTACGTCTTTTTGCATTTGCATGTCCTTAGAAATACGGAGGGCCGTAAGTGAAAAAAACCATTGTTTAGCAAAAATTATTCCGGAAAATTGTACGTAAAACGTTCTTCTTTCACGAAATTATAATAAATTATTATTATTGTAGTGATATATAAGTTTAAGGATTAAAAAGAAAATCAAGTCATTTTGTGATATACTATACTTTACATATTTCTTCAGTATTTTAGGCACTTTCATGGACAGGATTTATCGTCATTATTATTTATTTACAGATAAATTACAATATTTATATATAATTATAATTATTGTAATTTGGATCATTCATTTTTTATATATAAATTTTTTGTATTACTTTGTCTCAAGTTCTTGTCTTTTTAAAAATAGAATAGAATATTGCTTTCAAAATAAATTATGAATAATAAGATTGACATGTTTAAAATTACAATTAAATTATTATTTATCTGAAAAGTGACCTTTCATTCTAATTATATGTTAATCTGGTTAAAGTGATTCGTAACTGTAATTTTTATGTAGGTTTATAAGATTATGGAGATAAAGTTTTTTCGCTGGGATAAGGTGTTTAGTTAAATAGTAATAAACTTTTTATTAGAAAACTGTCGTATTTAATCTACTAGGCATGAAATACAATTTTTAGTTTATGTATGTAATCACAACATTTTTATTTTACAAACCATATAATTTTTCTTAGAAAATGATACAAAAAAGATTTACAAAACTTATCCGAAGTTATATAGATTTAAGGGTGAAATTTTGTAATTTTTATGTAGCTTTAAGTTGTAAATATATTTTGTGGTGAATATAAAAAAAACATAATACACTACTCACAAAAATTAAAGGATATAAAAACAGTTCCAAATTTTTGGGTGATTTTCAACATGGAATAACTTGGAGAAAAATGGTCGTACAGAAAATAAAAAAAGCAAATTGTAGCTCTAGGTGTCTATACTTTTCAGATTTGGACGGTAAAATTTTTTAATGCTCGCGGTTTTCCAGTAATCATAAAAAAACTAAGGAAAAACAATTTTTCCAAATTTTTTCTCGCCTTTAAAATGGTCTGTGGGCTTTAAAAAAATTTTGTTGTCATGTGACTACAAATCTCTTTTAGAGAATTTAATCTGCTTTAATTTGAGCCAATGGTGAGCTCTGCACGATGATTTGGTGCAGAGTAATCGTTGATCAAAGCAGAAAAGTCAATTTTAACTTTGACCATCAATTGCTTGGGAACAAATTATCGTACAGAAAACGGAAGCAGGGTTTTCGAAACTGCAAAATATTCTCTATGACATAAAATTAGTGGCTATTGATAAAAAAATTTTTTTCGAAGTGATAATATTGACCGAACAAAATTTGAAAATTTGCAGATTTAAGGATATTTGGAAAACTTGGTATAACTTTGTATGTAGTGGTTGAACGAAGGATACCATCAGTAATTTTTCAACCTTAATGTGTCCCTAAAAAACCCTCAAAGATGCAAAGCGCTGTGATTTTTTTTTCTTAGTGTCCCGGAGGTTTAAATTTATCATTTATGTCAAAAGCCACCGTCACAAGCAATTTTTCCGTTTTCATTCATTTTCTCAAGTTCAAAATGTTTTTTTTTTCCAATAATGCGTAATTTCTCTGTTCTTAGGCATCAATCACCAAGAAGAAATGAAAAAAATGTATTTAAGAAAAATTTTTTTTTTTTTGATGGTCATAGTTAAAATTGACTTTTCTGCTTTGATCAACGATTACTCTGCACCAAATCATCGTGCAGAGCTCACCATTGGCTCAAATTAAAGCTGATTAAATTCTCTAAAGGAGATTTGTAGTCACATGACAACAAAATTTTTTTGAAGCCCACAGACCATTTTAAAGGCGAGAAAAAATTTGGAAAAATTGTTTTTCCTTAGTTTTTCGATGATTACTGGAAAACCGCGAGCATTAAAAAATTTTACCGTCCAGATCTGAAAAGTAGACACTTAGAGCTACAATTTGCTTTTTTTTATTTTCTGTACGACCATTTTTCTCCGAGTTATCCCATGTTGAAAATCACCTAAAAATGTGGAACTTTTTTTTATATCCTTTAATTTTTGTGAGTAGTGTATAAGCATTTTTGATTTTTTAACCCTTCTTGACCCAATCTAAATTTAAGCATACTTTGAGAATACTCAAAAAACAAGTTTTGATTTTTTTCATAAGACTTCATTTTAATTCTTGTAAAAATGCCTTTTTTGTGAATTTTTAAAAATACATGTTAAAGACATTAAAGAAACTTGTTATAAATTACTTATATATAGGGGAGAGCAGGGCACAGAGGACCGGCGTGGCACAGGGGTTCGCTTCAATAAAATTGTATTTTGCGATCTCTTCGTAATAGCCGTAATTACATTCTTTAGTGACTATTTCAGTTTGTGTGAAGTCGAGGCGCATTTTGAATTAACGCTTTTGGAAAAAAATATAAAAAACGAAAATTCAAAGAAAGCTTATAAGGAAGACGAATATATAATTTGTTTGATTTGTTCTTAAACATTGTATAAAAGGTCCTTAATTTCTTTATTTCTTTTTTTAATAATAAAATACGTTTAATAGCAAAAATTTATATTTTATATATTAATTACATACGCGGGGCACAGAGGTCCAAAATTTTTTTTCTAAATTTGTCATTATATACTCGAATTAAAAATAATAATGTATTCTAGCAAAGCGTTTATCGAAAGTAGATAGTTTTTGTAATATGTACACCAAATTTCAATTAAAAGTACGTGTTATTTATAATTATATCGCTGAAAGAACGGTAAGCAGGCCTCTGTGCCCTGCTCTCCCCTATATATATATATAGATATATATATATATATATAT
>UCOK01017984.1:0-14094 GCA_900474325.1 Synergus umbraculus | reverse complement strand
CATGTGTAGTACGCGATTTATAAAACTTCTTTTTTTACACGATTTTCGTAAGTGCTCGGGCTTTGAAGTGCATAGCGAGATTCGGAAAATTTTTCTGAGTGAGTGAAGCACCCTTGGAGTGAAGTTTTGTGCCTTTTTTGCTCGGACAGAGACTTGGCAAAATGAAAGTACTGTTTACCCGCACCCCTCAACCCGCGTTTCCTCACTTGTAAAAATTCACTTTTTAGCCAAACAAATTTCTTTTTGCAGAAAATAAGCAGATAGCCCCTGTCGTACAACCAAAAGATTGTCGATAAAAAAAGCGACACTTCAAACACATCATTTTTGCGACCTCAAACACCGCGTATTGCTAAGATATGGACACAATGGCGGATTTGAGTAAAGTCTACAGTAATTTTTAGTGGTTTGAAAATGCTCCAACACCGTTAAAAAAACTTAAAATTCCCAGAAATTTCGACCTCATGAACAGTCAGCGCCTCTGCTGGCCGCCAGTCACCTTTCATGACACTTTTTCGCCCGAGTACTCGGGGGTTGCAAGCCAAGTTCGCCCGCAAGCGACCAAGCTTTCCAAGAAGTTAAAAGGCGAGCGATCGCCCACAGCCCCACAATGGATCTCAAAATGGCTCGAGTATCCAAAAGAAAACTCTTGAAACAAATCAAGATTTTAGATAAGTGGATGTTTGATCTTCGTAAGAAGAGATGTCATTTCACGCAAAAGGGGAAGAAAAACTTGAGGGCAGAGGCAACTCTGCTCTCGATGATGGACCAAGTTTTCCCTGAATTGGAGAAGAAGGTCCTTCTTTATAAGCAACTCGTAAGGAAAGGTAACTAAGGTGAGCACCCTTTCCTAATTTTTAAAAAAACAATCGGTCCTTTTTAGGGCCCACATATATCTAATTAAAAAAAAAAGCAATCGGCCCTTTTTAGGGCCACCAAATAAGAGATATAAAAATGAAAATTTCTAATATTGAAGATAAAGCATTAAGGTACATTTATCTAGTTTAAGACCAGATAAACATACAATAGCGTATTTTCTTTAATTTTAGCTGAAATTAAAATCAGCCTTAAATTTTAATTAGTTGAGAAATTATTATAGTCGAAAAATTATTATAATTTTTGATAAATTACAAATAACCATAACTTTCTTATTTTTCAATGAAATACATTCATCATATAGACCAATGGATTCGTCTCGACACAAAGAATCTTCACTTTCTTTAAATCAGCTTTAAATTTTGAATATTGGAGAACTTATACTCGAAAACTTAATTTTTACATTTTCATCAGAGAGAATGTATTAGTTTTGTGTAAAATTTAACCCTCCCCCTCCCCATTTAATGACAAATGTCCACGTTTTGTAACCCCCTGAACCGAAAAAACGGTAAAAAATTGTTTTCACTCGTTTTTAAAATTAAAATAAATAACATACGTTCAATTCTATGTTTTAATATTTTTAATAAACTTTTAAATAAAAATTTCGTTTATAAATCAGTCTACAAGTATTTCTGTTTGTAATTTTGTACGACAGAGTGGAATCCTAAGCAGGCGCAAAACGCAAGGTGCAAATAACGAACAGCCAATGACAGAGCAGTTTTGAGAAGACCGCATTTAAAGGAGTGCTATAATTGGCTGTTCATTTTACGTTTTGTGTTTTGATCCTACATACATGGAACGGCATCCTCAGCTCAAAATATAAAACAATAAGTTACAGAGTTGCTCACCAGGGTTGTTTATGATCAGTGCCATGTAGGAGGACTTAAAAAAGTGTGGAGTTGATCAAAATTAATCACGCTTCGAGTTTCAAAAAGTTTAAAATAAATATTCACTTTTTTTTTTTTTTTTATTAACAGAGTTCGGCCGGCTTTTTCGCACTTCCGCCGGCAGCCGGCCTCAAGACGTTTGGGCCGGTCAAACCGGCAAAAACCGGCCGAGGTGGCAACCCTAGATTGGCCTTTGGTATACTGTTTTCGTGTCCTAAAATGAAGGTCAATTTCGTTAGCCAGCCTTTTTGGACAAAAATTAGAGAATTTATATCATTTTGAATTTACAAATTCTTTTTACGGATCATCATAGTACTTAAATAGACGAACAATTTATTTTTATGAATTTTTTTCGATAAAACGAAAATTTTTAGACTTCACTTCGAAAATTCAAACAAATAAATTAAAATTTTAAGCTAAATAACACAAGCTATGAAAAAAAGTTAAGACATGAAAAATTTTCCTTGTTGAACCGCCCTACAAGATTAGCAGCCTACGTAACCACTTTTTGAATTTTCTTGAAAAATTTCTAATTTCAAATTTTTAGCCAAATCCATAATATATACACCCACAAGAGCGATGATTGAGTAACCGAAATTTTTTACCCCTTCCCAATTAGATAGAAGGCTAGGGTTTTTTGCAATCGATTCTACGATAGCTGTTATTTTCATCGAAAAATTGTCCGGATGTATGTATCTATGTAGATGTGTGTGTGTCATGATCCAGCAATTTCTTGAAAACGCGTAGAGATAAATTGATGAAATTTTGCATTGTTATTCCATTATATAACTAGTTGAATTTCTTATAAGGGTTTAACAAAATCTTTAATTTTACAAGTTTTATGTACTTTTATGATTTTCGTAAAATTGATTTTTCCACTATAACTTTTATAAAAATCAAAATTCAAAGAAGATGTAAAAAAAGAAGATTCCTTATGTGTTAAAAAATAAGAAAGTTATGGTTATTTGTAAGTTTGAAAGTTAATTTTTACTATAACTTCTCAAATATGCAAAATTTAAAGCTGATGTAAGGAAAATGAACATTCTTTGTGTCTAGACGAATCGATTCACATATAACATTAATGCATTTCATAAAAAAATAAGAAAGTTATGCAGTTATATTTAGTTTTCAAAAATTAGTTTTTTATTGTAGTTCTCAAATAATCTCAATTGAAATCTAATTGAAGAAAGTAAAAGGTTTCTTTTTTTTAAAGAATATTTATTTCAAATTGCAATATATTAAAACAAATTGATTTATAATAATTAGAATTATATTTTATTAATAAGTAAGAAAATCATTAGTTTAAAAATTGTCTTCGATCGTTTTATAGTGCGCATCAAAATGAGTACAATTAACTTTTGTCATTATAATTTTTTTTCTCGAATTTCGCACTTCTTAATGCTTCCTCTATGAGGAAGCAAAGTGCTCATTGAATGTGCCCAAAAGTTGATACAACTTCACAGCTAGTTTTTTTACTTGGGTAGTTGTACGCATGCCATATTTTACCTACACCTTCAAATATTGCGAAGAGGACATTTGTATTTTAAAACGGGTGTCTCGACTTTGAGATTTTCTTGTTGAGTTAGAAATCAAAGCACAATGTTAAAACCATGAAAAAGTAGCTCGTGCTCTACTAAACAAGCAAGATTTTTTTCAGAATTTACAAACATTGCGCACAAAAACTATGAGAACAGTGTTCGATAGCCAGTGAAAAATACTATACAGATCCAACTATTATATTATTGTATATCTTTTAATAAGGTTTTCTTTGATGAATGTAATAAGCTTTTGTTCTATTTCAGGAAGACTATGACTGTAACTTTTCATAGAATCTAACCTGAATTTTATATATAAGTTTACCTATACATATAAAAAATCATGGCGATAGAAAAATGACACTTTATGTGGATATATCTCGTATATTTTTATTATAAAAAAGAGCTATATGCATGCTGATTATATTTATATTGTGGTCTGTTCTTTGTAAACGGTACAATTATGGCATAGGCTATGACCGAGAAATCTCACGCATCTAATACTCGCGAGCACTGATTTAGCAGTTTTCTCGTTACTTTCACACCTTTTATTCCCATTTTATCTCTACCGTTTTTCAGCGATTTCACAAACTATTTGGAAAGCGCATATCTCTTTTGGGAAGACCAATTTTACCTACAAAGCAACAAACCTTTTCTCGGTTCAGTGCGCCCGCACTTTAAGTATTCCGCGGTCGTTTTAAATAGATTATAAATAAATAAAAAAAAATATATATATATATTATGCGTCTATGTATTATGTATACGTCTGTCGCACAATTTACTCTGTAGTTTGAAAACTACTATAATTCTATAATACTCTACTTTCGCAATCAAAGTAAGCATTCGACCTGACAGAAAGGAAAGAAACACATGAACAACTAACTACTCATACGCACGTAAATATCACGATTTAGAAAGTTGTTGTAAGCATTCAAAATCATAAAACTGATCCTGTATTATTCGTAATCCGTGATTCGGTTCACGTACAGTAGGAAAAGATGTCAATTCATGTTATACACTACTATGTCCGGTTTTCGACTAATCAAGTACGCGACGCGTTTATACCTGCAGGCTGCAGCCTCTTTCAGTCAGAAAAACCAGTTCGGATAGAAGGAAAAAGTGAATCTTCATTCATGAATCGATTATCCCAATACTTCGATTTAATCGAATTAAGTCTTCTTTTTGAAAAATGAAACTTTGTGGCAATAATTATTAGCAGTCTCCAATCTAAATAACGAATTATAGTTGCACAGTATTCATTTTATATTAGTAAAATCGAACTTACATATATTTAACTAGCAATATCACACGCGGGTGTGACAGCGCGTGAAAATTACCATATAAGAGCAGATTTAGTTTGCTCAACTTAATCTCGCAATAATAAATATGTTTTGATAAAACTAGGTCATTTACTTCTGTTTTGTACAGGCGCAGAGGTAAATGGCCTATTTTTAGTAAAAAATATTTATTATTGTGAGCATACGAAACCAAAAATTACTCTTATGGTGAAGTATCACGTGCCATTAATGGGGTTTTTAATAATTCTAAGAAATTCCAAAGTATTTTACGTAATCTAAAGGGTTTTCACGAGATTTATTGACAGAGGAGAAGCTTCTCCCCTTCTTTCCCTTTTCTGGGCCAGATGGTATATGGACTTTGCTTTTATTATGGACCCCTTTATGAGTTTTTCACATTTTCAAACTTTTTAAAAGGTAGGTAATTAGAACAGAAATTTCAATTATTTATAACATTATAAAAAATTGAAAGGTTTCTTGTAAGCTATACAATTAGATGTGCCATTTTATCCTATTTCAATATGTCAAAAGTGAATGTGTTTCCAAAATCGCATTCTTGATATTATTTGGACTCCCCCACGAATTTCCATACTATTAATAATTTTTATTTAGTGGATAATATCCCGTGTGGAAATGAACCCAGATTAGCCCATACTATAATTGGGCGCCAACGTGCGCCCAACTGAGTAGCCTAAATATAAAAAAAAAATAACTTAGAAGCGACGAAAATTAATTAAAAAGATTTTATATCGATTGGTTCATTTTTTAAATATGTTTAATAATAATTAATTCATAATTTGTTCATTTGTTAAATATATCGATCCGTTCATATTTAAAGATTGAAAAAAGCAATAAATCTTGTTTGTGCAAAAAGAAGTTTTCTTTATAACATAAAGATTAATCAATTTTAATATTTTATTAAATATACTAACTGGCTAGAAAAAATATTGCCCAAAAGTTTCAAATGAATTGATAAGGCTGTGGAGCGCCTCGCGCAGACTATAAACTAATTTACCATCAAAATTATTGTTTTATATGCTATTTACATTTGCATTATAATTATCAAATGCATCAATTTTAAATTATTATTGAAATATGTCAAAATGACACCCCATTTACTTATAAATGAAAAGAATGAAAATGATAGGTCGTTAAAGCTCATTCGAACTTGACCCCTCACCATCAAAACGTTATAATGTATTGTTGCAAAGCATGCTTTAGTTATTTATTAGTCATCACTGCAAAAAACTTACTAATTCAATACTGAGACGTGAAAAAGAAAAAGTTCAATTTAAAATGAAAAATATTAAATGATACATAATCAAAACCTATAGCAGGCTTTTTAGTGTGATATAAACTTTTCCTTTTTTTTTTCATTTTATAATATCAACTTTATAGTATCAACTTTAAAAGTGCATTTTTTTATACAATTTTTGAATCAGTGCATGGTAAACTGATACCTACTTCTCCTCGCATCCATCCCCATATAATTAAACCCAAAAGATTATTTTTAAAATGTTATATTTGAAAATTGAATACCAAGTTATACAAAGAAAATATTATTTTTCTTTTGCCTATCATTAGAGAAGGTATTAGATTTGTGTAACATTTTCTCTCCCCATTTTGATATCTCTGAACCCGAAAAACAGGTTTTCACGAATGTTTCAAGTTTGTTTTAGGCAATCATTTTGGATACAACCTCAAAAAGTTATAGAGCTTTTTCAAAATTTTTGGCACTTAATCACTTTTACTATAAATGTACTATAATGAGCTTTTGTTTTGTGCATCTCCGTGCACCGTGAATAACAAGAATCTTCCTTAGTTCACTTTGTACAAAGTTTCATAACATTATTTTTTAGTTGATGTTATCAACTCTCTCTGAATTCGAAACAGTGAAAATGAATCAGACTTACATTTTTTAAAATTTCAATGAGTGAAAATTCCCTGTGTCATTTTTTGTTGATTCTTTCAGTAAATGTACCACTTCAGAATTTCCAGTATTTTCCTAAATATATCACGCGTACTTTTTGTAATAATTATTAATAAACAATATTTCAATACAGTCACAGACAAATATTTATTCAGAAATGTTTCATTTAATTTTTACTTTAGGGTGACGGATTAGCCTCGCGATTTTTCAGTTTTCGAAATTTCACTTTCTTTACTTACAAATTTTTACCTAATAGTATACATATTCTAAGACTATGAAACTTCTGGCATTATGTTATTAATTATTAAATTCACTGTCTAATGATACTTATACCCTTCTTGAGAAATAAATCGCATTTTGCTTATTAAAAATGCAATTGAAAAATATGGTTTAAATAATATTAATAAATAATATTCTGTGTTTAATCTTCATCAATAGGCTGTTTCTTTCGTCTGTTAAATGAATTTCTGGGCCATTTTTTATTTGAATTATATCAAGATTAGCATTATTAATAAGAATTTTTGTAATCTATCTTTTTGAACATTATTTAGTTGAATTCGTTAATCTTTCAAGAATTTTATTTATAACAAAAAAATCGATTTGAAATAAAAATTTTTTCTTAAAACTTGCTGATATTATATACTTGAAGATTAGTCAAAAATAGTATTTCTATAATATAAATGACCGCCAGAAAACATTTGATGTATTCTGTCTAGTATTGTAACATGATTTCTAGATAATTATCATTTAGATTTACTAAAATTTCACTAGTGCCTTCGCTGTAACTAATTAATTTCTAAAAATTAAATATGCAAAAGTGAAAACAGATGACCTAATTAAAAATAGTGCATGACTTGCGTGATCTCAATATAAATGATAAATTGATATTATTTGATGATTTTTCCTGAAAAACAATGTTTCGAATTTTCTTCAATCAATCAATAATAATAAAAAGAAACTTACGAAAATATGAATAGGGTCTTTTGTTTATACTCTATTCCATCTGCAAAGTAACACTGATTGCAGTTTTTATACGGCGGTGACACTGATATAATAACTTATGAGTAAAAAAATGAAATTAATTGAACGATAGAGAAACCGTGTAGCTATCGCGATATTGGGTCGGCTGGCCCGCAATCACCCGCAATACTGACACATACTGGCTGACCACTTAGTATGCCCGTTCCGCGTTGTTCATAGCAGGGCCTGCCTCTTGCTGCCTCTTCTCCCCCCCTCCCCCCGCCCTTCCCACACCCTTCTCAATGTTTCTCATGCAATTCGAAAGAAAGTAGGCTTCGCCTGTCCATGCCATGCCGCTTCTTTCCGTGAGTCGACTTCACTATTCCTTACATCGAAAACTTCATTTAAATCAGGGGGCAGCGGGCAACCGGGCGGCTTTCCACTACATGGAAAGTTATGAAGAATGAGAAGCATGCTCCGTTGGAGCGGCTCATTCGGCTATAATCTGAACGATATAGCACTGTATAGCACGCTCCCAAAATACGAAGACCTGCTGCCTCATATTACCGATTACCTCTTTCAATCTTTCACGCAATTACTCCTCGAGGTCGGAAGTGTAAGAAACTGAAAGGCAAGTGAGCGGACACAGGTGCAAACTATGCAGACATGCACCTTCATCAGGGTTTAGTTTGAGTAGGTGCGGTTCTTAATTTATGTAACTGTAGTCATTCAAGTAGAGTATAAATAAACTCACGTTGAATAAATATATTAAAAGAAATTTTAACGGAGAAATTCTCTAAGATTTTACTATAAGGGCGTATCGAAAAGTGTCATTTTTCTGTCACCGTTGCATTACAGGCAAATCTGAACTTAAAATACAAGTTTAACCGTATAAAAAATTTACAAACTCCCTGAAATAGAAACAAAAGCTTACAGTCATTAGAGAAACCCTCATAAAAAGATATAACACATAATAGGTGAATAAAATCCCAAAAATATACCTATGTAATATTTGTTACCACCTACGAATTAAGTGTTTTGCATGCTCACAGCTTCTCCGCGCATGGTTTGAAAATTCTAAAAAAAATCATGCTAGTTCAGTGGAACATAGGCTACTGAAATTTCATTGATTTGACACTGTGCTTTGATTTATAACTCAACAAGAAAATCTCAAAGTCGTGTCACCGCTTTCACAATTCAAATGTCCACTTCTGGGTCTGGAGTTGTAGAAAATGCGCGCAAATACCTAGGTCAAAAATCTTTCGATTTTTTACTATATTTAGGTTGCCATTAGACACCACATAAGGGAAAAACGTGTGCTCTCAAAATTATAGAAGTATCACACATTCAAATATCGAAAATTTTGAATTTGTCGAAAAAATGTCCTCTCCATCGTCGTACTTTACTCTAAGAATACTTGCAACATATTTTTCTCTGCTAACGGAAATTAAGCAGTATGTTGGGGCGAAGAAGTTTACCACGTAGGAAATTAAAATCGCAGTGCGCGCAAAAGTTATGCCCAATTTAAGGCTGAAATGTCCACTCCAAATTTGTAGCGAAAAATCCAGCGCCAGCAGCTGTACAAATCGCGCGCATCAAGATAAGATTAAATTTTCTATTGGATTTGGTGTATTTCGGTTGCCAAAATACGTCCCCAATAGGAAAATTGTGTGCCCCAAAAATCATGTGAATTATGTAAAAATTATAGATGAAAAAATAAAAAAATGATTTTTCTTCAAAAGTTAAATGACTACAAAAAAATGTATCATACAATAAAGTTCCGTTTTTTTTAAAGGAATAACTTTTGTATAAACATTTTTTTCAAAAATTCAAAATATTTTGAAATATTACAAAAAATAGACAAATAATGGAAAAATATGACTTTTTTATGTAGAATTATTTGTCTGAAAATATTTTTTGGCCATAAGATTGATTTTGTAACTTTTCTTTGAGAGAAAATGACACTTTTCGTGGATATGCGCATAAACGTTATAAACGCAAGTGCAGCTATGACAAGGTCTATAATCCTCGCTTCTCTATCACATAGATGTATCTTATTTATTTACCGATTAATTACACTCGACTTCCCCTATAGTAAAGAAGTCGAAACCACAGTCGTTCCCAATAGTAAAAAAATTCCTTTCCTCAAATTTCACATCAATTGCGCATGCGTCGCATCAAATACAAATACAGCCAATCAGATGCCGATCGCAACGCATGTGCAGTAGTTATCAAGTGTTAATTGTGAAATATTCTGTTTACTATTGGGAACGAAATGTCTTTACTATTTGGAACAAGTTACTATTGGGAACATTACTATTGGGGAAGTTGAGTGTATATATTTATTTACCGTCAGAATTGATGAAACAACCTGTTTTTCGATTTCAGTTTAAGGGGGTCATCTCATGTGACAAATAAATCGACCCTATTAAATAATGATGATGTGCCAGAGTATAATCCAATTACGTCTGTTATACGCGCCATTCGCGATATAAACCAAAAAATGAAAGATTTTCCATTTCTAGAAAATACTTTCATTTATACGACACTTCATAGGAATTTCCTCAAAACCAAGATTCTGGAAGACGAGTCCTGACCTTCAAGCAACAGATCAATATAAAAAAAGGGGTCTTCTCACCCAAACATATGGGTACCAGAGCTAGAATCAAGACCTCGACACGCTTGCAGGATCAGCTAGCCAAAAATTTTTCCATCATAAAAAACTTCTAGAATCTTCTAGAAAATATGAAGGAGAAGGGAATACCCCTTCCATGAAACCCCTTCATGGGGGTAGAATTCCTATAAAAGGACACGTTTTCCGAGTTTTGAGTCAGTCGCAAGATTGCTGCATCTTCGACTAGAAAACTCAACGCGAAAGTGCCCACCTCGCCGCGAACTGTACGGAATAAGTAAAGAAGTTAAACTGAAGAAGAAGCCTTTGTATCTTCACTCTCCGGCAACCCTTTTTCGAGAATACTCTCCTATTTCTTATTCCTACTTATATCCTGCAAAACCTCTACGGGAACTCTCTCCCGTATCCCTCTCCGATATCCTGCGGGAACTCCCTCCCGTAACGCTCTTAAAACTCCTACGGGAACTCTTCCGTAACGTCCCTAAGTCTTCTACGGGAACTCTCTCCCGTAAAGTTCTCCAATACCCTACGGGAACTCTCTCCCGTAACTACCTCCTATCCTCCACGGGAACTCTCTCCCATATCGTCCCTAAATCTTCCACAGGAACTCCCTCTCGTAACATTCTTAAACCTTCCACGGGAACTCTCTCCCGTAACGTTCCTAAACTTTCTTCGGGAATATTCTCCCGTAACAATTAACAAAATGTTCCCCATACACAAATAGAAAGGACAACTCCCAGCGAAGCGACTTTAACACGTCTTTAAGATTTCAAGTGGCTTCAGTTTCTCCCCGGGTAGAACGCTGTGAAAAAGAATTTCTACACAGAGAATTTCAAAACGTAGCGAAATGCAATCCCCACAGATCGCTGAGAAGGATCTGATAAAAGAGTTAAGTGAGGAATTTCGACCTCAAGTCATGGAAAAAATTGATCGTCTTATAGAAGAATCGACAAGAGGATCCAAAGCAGTTTTGGGGGTCAAAACTAATCTCAGAACCGAAGGGGATTTTGAAAAAGTTTAATGGGAAGATATTTCCCAGAAGAATGAAATTATCGAATCCTTGACGGATGATGATTTAGGTTTCGAGTGTAGTATAGTATTGTGATTGTTAGACTGATTGAAAAATATATCTTTAAAAGACATACAAATTCTTCCTTGACCATTTTTTAATATGATGATTAGTTTTTATGCTTCCTCTATGAGGAAAGAAATCATATTTTCTTCCAGGTAGCAAAGTGCTCATTGTATAAAAGTCGATACGTTATTATTATTTTTATTTTTAAATCTTGCTCGATGCTTGTTTGAAGAGCAATCCATACAGAGCAGAGCAGTGGAGTTTGCACGCGGTCACGTGACATACACCGAAAAGTTGTAAATCATTTGTACACTTTTTCGGATTGATGACGCTAGAGGTGTGTTCCGTACTACGCGGAGCAAGCTTGGTGAATATTCTTGTGATGCAAAGCAGACGCTTTGAGAATTTCTGGTCCCAATTTTTAGTTCGAATCAATACGAATTAAGTTTTCATTGTGAATCAATCCTAATTCAATCTAAGTTTTCAATTTTGATTCATCCAAATTGAAAATTCGGATTGATATTAGACGGAAAAAAATAGTACTGGAAGAATTACGGAACTATACCGATGTGGCGGATATGAGAAAAATTCGGGAGATAATCTATAACATTTCGGTAAAACAACACAAACTGTTCCAGAAGAATTACCGAACTGAGAATAAAAAAGTCAGAAATGATAATTACGAATAAGTTCAAGATAAAGTACAGAATAGTAAGATATTTTCTCTAGAAAAATTCAAGAGAATTTATATTTCCTCTGCAGTAATTTTTCGTCTCCTACGATCGGGAAAATTATAGTTTTCGGTCCCTGAAAATTCCCGAACTCTACAATGTTTTGAAGTATACATACGTAGCAGCGCGCCACACAGTGCAGTAAGTTGCGTTAGTGTATGTGTGTGAGAGTTACATGCTGGCGTCCCCGGTATAGGCGATATCACGAAATCAACAAACATATATATTTAAAATAATTATTAATTACACAAATTACGAATTTGTGAATTTTAGAAATTTTTTATAGCATTTCATTCATATGGACGATAAAATTCTAACTTTCATATTTTAGTTTATAGCAGAGTGGATAATCATCTTGCTGTCATTCCGGAAACCCGTGTTCGATTCCTGCATCATTCTCTTATCCAATTTTTCTGTTTCAGCTCCTCAATATAATAAATTATTCAAAAAAAATATATATATATATATTATAACCTATAAATTGAATTTTAGATTATAATTTTGAAATAAAGAAATAGATGTTATAACGAATTTAATTTAAATATGCCATTTGAGCGCCAGCTTGTTTTACTTCAAAACAAGCAAAAGTATTTTTTTTTATTTAATTGAATTTACGTTACATAACCCTAGGCTAGCGCAGTAGCGCGGAGAGGGCGGGGAAAGGGAATATTCACTGAGAACCACTGCATTTACAAAAGACTAATAAATGAAATTTATTAAATAAAAGATGTAGTTATTACGTCATGGAACAATTGAATTATAGCGATTGGGGCAAGGTAATTAAGAGATTGACGAACCCCTGTTTGTCAATGCACAGCGCAAATCAGAAATAAAACAAATTCGAAATACAAATTACAAATCTTGAATAACCACAAGGAAGAGAGTAGAGAAATTGTCACCTGTGCTTACAAAGGCGTGGCAAAGCACGCGCCTTCCTCGAACTTGCCCTCTGGTTAAGTTCGGCATTTTTATACTTTTCAAAATCTCCCATAATAATAATCCTTGGCTCAACAGGCCGAATCCAATAATAATTCAAATATCAACTGGGTGGTTCCTTCGCCAAACCCAGGGTAATCTCAATATCAAGTTGCACTTAGTAGTAATCAAATCTAACACGACTCAAGACAGGTATTGCACAGAACGACTACGAGCACAGAGCGAACGAGTAATCTCTCTCTTCCTGTCTCGTGGCGTGCGCGGAAACAGGCAGCGCTACGAGATTGTAAGTTAAGTTAAATTCCCTAGCGGTAAAGACATAACGAAACCAACAACCAATAACCCGAGTTGACTCGCCGGGCCCAGAGATCGCGCTAGGTGGATCAATTGCAGACGACCGGCTGATTATCTGCCATTTTCCTGGTCGTTATTGTGCACAGGAATCACATCCATGCACCTTGACTGGGATCCTCTTCATGCCTATGTGATGCGGATTGGACGTCAGTGTGAAAGTTTGTGTGTGTGAGTGTGTGTGACTGTGACTCTGAGCTCCCATTGCTCAGAATTAATATATGAAACATAAAAGTGTGACAAAGGATAAGTTAATGTTTTGAGTGAATGTGTTTTCCAGGGTCCGGATTGCTGTCTGGTCCCTATTGGAAATCTCCACATGGGGACCTTTAAGGATCTCACATGGGAACCCATATGGGAATCCACATGGGTTCCTTTGTTAATCCTTATGGGAAAATTGGGACACGAAATGAGATAGGAACCTATGTGGGAACCTATGTAGGAATTTATACGGGATTTTATGAATTTTCTTTTTAATTTACTTACTTCAAAATTACTTATCAAAATTATACTTAATTCAAATTCAAAAGAAAATACATAGGATTTTTTATGGGTTTTCACATAGGTTCTGATGTAGGTTCCCACATAGGTTCCTATCCCATTTCATGTCCCAATTTTCCCATAAGGATTAACAAAGGACCCATGTGAATTCCCATATGGGTTCCCATGTGAGAATCTTAAAGGTCCCCATGTGGGAATTTCCACTAGGGGTTGGTCAGCTGATTTCAAAGGGCTCATGTGCTCCAATAAGCTGACAGGTTGTGTGGAAACAACTAACACTCTGTGCTAGGAGTTTATCGCGATTTAGTTAATTTTAAGTTAGAATATGAAAAATGTGCGTGGTATAAAATATACCACGTCACAATATATATATATATATATATATATA
>UCOK01017983.1:0-32446 GCA_900474325.1 Synergus umbraculus | reverse complement strand
CTATTAGAAATCTGATCAAATTCCATGAAATCCTTTAAAATTCTCACAAAATCATTTAAATATCAGAAAAATCTCTCAAAATCACTTAAAATTATTAGAAATCTCGTAAAATTCCTTAAAATTTTTGGATAATATTTCAAATTCTTTAAAACCTCATAAAACTCTTATAAAGATTTTAAAATGCCTTAAAATTTCACAAAATATTTTAAAATCCCATAAAATTCTACAAAATCGTTTTAATATCCTAAAAATCTCTTGAATTTCATAAAAATCACTTAAATCCACTTGAAATCCTTAAAAATATTACAAAATCTTTTATAAATTATAGAAATATTTTTTGAAAACCTTTAAAATTTTACGAAAAACTTCGAAATCTTTGTAAATTCTACATAATCTTTTAAAAATCATAAAAATCTTTTGAAATTTTTCAATAAAATACCCTATAAACTTTAAAATTCCTTATTTAAATCCCACAACATACATATTTTAAAATTATAAAAGTACCTTGAAGTACGATTGAAATCTAATCAGAGTCATGGAAAATTCTAAAACTTCCCAGAAACTTCTTGAAATTCTTTAAAATTCTACGATAGCATTTAGAATCCCACACGGTAAAAACAAGAGTCTTAAATAGAATCCACTTTTGGGTTCCAATGGAGATGCAACAAACCAGAACTCCTACGGTGTGAAATTCACTCACTTTCGAAAATGGGTCCAAAGGAACCAAATGATGTCATACAAAATAACCACATTACCCCCGATTTTGACAGATTCTAAAGAAACTACTTTTTTAATGGAACTGCAACATCGTAGAACCTCGAGTTTTTTCTGTGCATTATCTTTCATGACATCTTTAAAAATTCCATAAAATTCCCTTAAAATTCCTAGATTTTCAATGTAGTTCGAGTTTAGACTCGTGACAAAATGATTAATAACGAAACCAAATTCAAAATTTCAAGTTCAAACTTTCAAATTTAATTTACGCGGAAGTTACGATTCGGCAAGTATCGATTGTCGAAAATCACTATCGATACTTACACGACGAATCAGGAGTGCGGAATAGGCGTTACGATATTTCGACTTCGACTCAATCATCTTTTTAGAATAGAAAGTCGATGTTGTTTACCTATTTCCGAAGGCTCCGGTTAGAGCAACAACTGCGTACGGTGTCCAAGCACACAAAAATAAGAAAAATATCGTAAATGCAACTTTGGCGATTCGCATTTCAACGCTCCTTTCTTTGTCCTGATTGGACACCAAAGATTTCACGTTCATCTTCTTAGCCTGGAATTGAAAAATTAACAAGTATTGTACTTTCAGCATGAGATTAAATGTGTAATTATTTGAAGTTTTATTAACTTGATCTCGCAGCATTTTTTCATGATGTCGCACTGATTTTATCAACTGAGAATAAAAGTAGATAATCATGGACAAAGGAAAAGCATAGCACCAAATGAAAATGACGGCCACAAAGACTCTGGTATCATCATCATCTGTTAGAAAATCGAAACTGCAAGTTGTTAAGAAACCCTCTGGAAAGAAGAGAAAATTTTATGAAGAAATTATAATTTTGCTATACATTTATAATATAAACAAGATAGAAACAAAACTTCTCTGATGAGAATGTAAAAAATATATATATACCTGGTACAAATCGACCCCAAACTCGAATCCATGGTAGAATAGTAAATGGCAATGTCCAGAACCATGTAATTGCTATGATGACAGCGGCCTGTTTTCCATTAAGTCTACCATCGATAGGACAAGTGATAGTTCTTTTAAAAGAAAATAATTTGTGTATTAAATAATATTCCAATTATTTGGAACTATGTAAGAAGAGAAAATTTCTACACTGAAAAAAAAATACTCGGAAATCAATAAATATACTTTTGAATCAATAAATCTCTTCCAAAAGCAGATATTTTATTGAATTAAATGAATTTTTAATGAAACAAGAATTAATCACTTCCATACAATAGTAATATTATACATTTTATAGTATATACATTTGAATTAATAAAATATCTGCTTTTGAAAGAGATTTATTGATTCAAAAGTATATTTATTGATTTCCGAGTATTTTTTTCTCAGTGTATTCACATGAATCCTTTTTAATAGTCCTTGTCAACTATTTTTGGCAAAATAACTTCGGAAAATCTTTTATGTTTTAAGACGATTTTATCTAATATATATATATATTAATATAGTAACCTGTAACGATCGAAAGCAATGGCTGCATTGGTGATAGCTTGACCTATTCCGGAAACACTGCCAATTGCAGCATAAATATCACATCCCAACTGCCAACCCCACATTCTTTCCATGAAGCTATTTGTTATTAACAGAGGCATTTCTGTCATCATTACCAAATCGAATAAAGCTAGGTTGATTACGAACATATTCGATGGTGAACGGAGGGACTTTGATCTGCAATTGTACAGTTCATGGACAGAATTAGTTCACTTGAATTGAAAACCGAGTAATATCTATTTTTAGTTAATTCTAATGAACTGGTTAGAGACTTTTAATATAAGAAAATAAAATGGATTAGTGGATTTTGTCTTACGTAGAAAATATCCAAACCACACATCCGTTTCCTACAGCAGAAAGCACCATTAGCATGAAATAGATGATAGCTAAACTGATATGCCAGTATTTGGCTGGAGCTAGAAATCCTCTCCAATGCGGGTGTACCATATCCGAATGTTCTGGTGGAACATTCCATCCTAAAAGGCGTTCTTGCATATGCTGAATGCTGCATCAAAGAAAACGTTTTACGTCATATTTTCGTCAAATAATTATTCATAGAAAAAACAAGGACTTAAAGTGTTTACAGCTTAAATCAGTTTTTAGGCTGAATTTAAGTTTGTCAGTTAAGGTTTCTTAGTCTTAAAACAAGACTAAAAACTGACTTAAACTTAAATTCAGCCTACAAACTGATTTAAACTGTAAACACTTTCAGTCAGTTTTTAGGCTGAATTTATGTTTAAATCAGTTAAGATTTCTTAGTCTTCAAACAAGACTAAAAACTGACTTAAACTTAAATTCAGTCTAAGAACTGATTTAAGCAGTAAACACTTTCAGTCCTTGTTTTTTCTGTGTTTCTATATTTGGTTCAAGTTTCAGACATCTAGTCTGACCATATTTTTATAGATTTATTGTAATAAAAATTAAAAAATTTCAACAACAGAAGTTTTCCATGATTTCCAAAATCAAAAATTATTAGTTAATTGTTCATAGAAATTTATGTGGCGATGCTCGGAATTTTAAGAGATTTTATAGAATTTCAAGTGATTTCAAGAGATTTTAAAGATTTTTAAAAGATTTTCCTAAAAATTTAAGAATTTGGAATCTTTTGAATTCTTTTTAAATCCTTGAAAAAGTTATAATCCTTTAGAATGCCTACTAAATCCTTTCATTTTAAATATTTTGAAATCGTTTTAAATATTACAAAATCCATTGGAATTCATTAAAATTACTTTAAAGATCTTGAAATCTCCCCAGATTCAAAGACATTTTATAGAATTTTAAGGCATTTGAAGAGATTTGAAGAGATTTTTAGGATTAAAAAAAATTAAATTTTCTTTTAAATTCTTAATCTTATTTTTGTTATCTTTTTAAAAACATTTTAAGTAAGTAGACAATTTTTGTAAATCCCTTGAAATCTTTTTAATTTTGTTTTCAGTTCTTAAAATAATTTAAAATATCCTGAAATCATTAAATATATTTCGAAATTCTGACGATTTTTTTCTAGATTTATTGAAATAAAAATATCAACAACAAAAGTTTTACATAGTTTCCAAAATAAAAAATTTTTAGTTATTTATTAGTAGAAATTTATCTGGCGTTGCTCGGGATTTTAAGAGATTTCATAGAATTTCAATTTCAAGAGATTTTCAAGATTTTAAAAAGATTTCCTAAAATTTTAAGATATCTTTAAAACAATTATTTCAATTAAAAAATTTTTAAAGTTCTCGAACTTTTTAAATTAAATTTTCTTTTAAATTTTTAGTATTATTTTTGTTATTTTTAAAAATATTCTAAATAACTAGAAAATTTTTGTAAATCCCTTGAAATCTTTTTAATTTTTTTTTCAGTTCCTAAAATAATTAAAAATATCTTGAAATCGTTTAAAATATTTCGAAATTCCTTTTACTTTATTAAAATGACTTCCAATAACTTGAAATTTCTTGAAAATCTTTTGCATTATTTCAGAATTCAATTAAATTCCCTATAGAACCGTGGAACCTCTTAAAATCTAAGATCGATAAAAATATCTGCAAAATCCTTTTGATAATTCTTTTGAACAATTTTCAAAATCCATAAAAGACTAAAATCAAATAAAATCTCTTATAGACTCTTTTAAACATTTTTTAAATCCCTCAAAGTCTGTTTATCCCTTAAAATTCCTCAAATTCTTCATAACTTTTTTTAAAATCCCATAAATATATCTGAAATCCTTTAAAACCTCTACACGAAATCCCTTAAAATACTTTTAAAATCCCTTAAAATCCCCAGCAACATCAGTTAAATTCCTCTTAGTAAATAAAAATAAGAGAAATATGATATTCTTAATCAAGTAAATGTAAAAATAAAATAAAATATAATAAACTCAGACTAGACGTCTGAAACTTCAACCCAATTATCTCTTGTTAATAAGATAAGTCGTTATCAGATTATAAAATATAAATATTCATTATTATGCCTCAAACGAAAAATGGTATCACTCCATCCATTCATTGTGTCATTTTTCTTTTTAGTAATTTATTCTCACTATAGAAAACAATTTTCAGGGGGGCCTGTATTCACCCTGTATACCTCACCCTGTGGCGTCTTAAATCTTGGATTAAGTCTGTTTTCAATCTCTGGCTTAGAGCGTCAAATGACTGTAACCCCTCTCGGATCGGAAGTTCTCCGCAATCACGAAATCCATAGTGTTCCTCTGAGACGCAAGATTCTTCACTGCTTCCTGTTGAAAGTTTTGCCTTTTTCTCTGTCCCTCCCTTTTATCCCTACTTCACATCCGGCAGAAAATCTTTTTCTTCCTTCTCCCAACTCTCTACTTATTCTTTTCTCATGTTCCACACAATACCAGATGATTATCAAAGAAATGATCAAGTGTACTTACCCTGCATCACCGACAATGGCCATCGGCAGCAATATGGCGCTCTCGTTGAAGAACATCCGTGATGCTCTCTGTTCGGTTTATCACCGAACAATCGATAATTGGAAGTTCAACTGCTGTTAACGAACGTTCCGAATCTAATTGGACTATTGGTAGTTACTGATTGTTCACGTTTTGGTGTCTACTACTTTTCACCGAGTAGATAAACCTTTCTTGCACTAATGGCGAATAATGAATCGAGAAACGTGAAAAGAAATGAGATCCGTAGCAATTACTTGATTTTTCTTATTTTAAGCCTAGAATTTTATAATTCTGCACATTAGACTGCACATCGTATTATTTGCTGCACGAGAAACTGGCGAATTGATCCAAAGTACAGTGGCCCGAAACTGTAACTTGTCAATAGGAAGAAGTAGATTGAAGTGAGACGCGGTGCAAAAGTTGGGAATACATGCCGCAAACTCACTTGGGCCAAAGTATTCGTTTTATTCTCTTTTATATGGACAAACCAAGATTGCGGATGGCGTGCAAGTTGAGAATTTAATTCAATTTGTAAATCGTGGAAACCCTTTATTTAGCTGATGCTAGATGGTCACGCGATTTAATATCACATTTATTCGTTTCTTTTTGAACTTGACATTTCTCTGCGAAATTTTACCCTGAAACGGCTTTGCTTCCGTAATCTGTATAATTCAATACCCGGTTAGTAAAACTTTAAACAGTTTAGTTTCCAATGATTTGAGATTTTGAGAAGCTTTTCGATCAAGGTTGGAGAACAATTAGTTTTCTATCTTTTTTTTAAAAATCTTAAAAATAAACAAATGGTCCATCCGTCCTGCTTTCGATGGTAACTAAAATTATTCGTTTAATAATAAAATATATGAAAATATAGGATCATGGAAAAAATATGGTTGAAACTGTAACACATGGAATAATGGCCATTGTTCATCAGTCGAAAGACAACGTGTAGCTAGATCAGCTCGTGATGAATGGATTTCGAATTCACGTTAAAAATTCATGAAACTATACGATTTTTAATGTTTTATTCTGAAATATAATGTCTAATCTTAAACTTCTTAAATTTTAATGATCGCAAATTTTTTCCCTTGTATTTAAATCAAAAAGATTGTCTGGATTTGTCAAGTTCTCGTAGCAAGTACAGTATCACTTCAGTATTAGCATTTTTTTAAAATTCAAGAGGCTTTGCGATTATTCAAATCGACGTTTCTCTCGTTCAGAGTCCAAATCAATTCATTTTTCATCTGCACTGTATGTCTTCTAGCACTCAGACACTGAATAATGTCATGTAATATTAATTATTTGTAAAACTGAACTCTACTATCTTATTATTATTATTGTTTAAATAATATTTCATACATGTTAGATTTTTTTCTACTGTATTATAAAAACAGCAGCTGCTGTTTCCAGAATTTTGTCTGACTAAATACGAACTTTTATCACTGAATATCAACTGGCTGACCCAATATTGACCCTTACTACTCAGTTTTTAATTTATTAACCATTACTATTCTAATCTAATGACTGTTTTGCGTAAATTTGATAGATAAGAAGAAGAATAAGAAATTCTCTTAGTCGTCATGAGTAAATCGAGATCAGGAACAGAATTCAGATCTCAGATCAACCCACTGGAGGAAACCTCTCATTTATTCGTGGACCAGCCTTCGAACATTTTACGACAAAGGAAATCGAGCGAGTTGGGGTATGTAACGTCGATTTTGTGAAATTCTTCGGAAAAATCTCCATAATTTGAGAAATTGCCTTTTGATGTTCCAGATGAAAGAGCCTGCGGCTGAGTGGCAGTATGCCACGTCTTTTCTACGATTCTATACCTTTTTCATCGACTCTCTGTGCATTCTTAACGCAAAAATTGGACAACTGTAAAGATCTCAATGATGAAAAGGTCCTGCTCTTCGAACACCAACACTATCGATCTACGTAGCTTTTAGTAGTTACATTCAATATTTTTTTTTTTCTTTTTACTTTCACACTAGCTCTTTTATTCTGGAATCTTCAGAGCGTTTCAACCTCGGGGGTTCCTTTTTTTTTATCATCGCATCGATGCAATTACGACCCTCCGGGGAACAATGTGAGATATCTCATTCAGTAAAAGTACTGCCGCTAAACGAAGACGATCTTTACGTAATGCAGTTTTCACGGAACAAAATTTCATCGTATTTCCCAATGGGCTTAGAACTATAACCGCCATGAATATATTTCTTTATGCGATTTTTACATTCTCATCATTTAAATTAAAAATAGGAGCGAGAAGAAGTTTTGAGCACTAGAAAATTAATTGCCGAATGTTAGTGAATATTGAGAATAGTTGAATTAATATAACGAAGTTATTAGAAGTGCGCGCCTAAAATATTTATATAATTAAGAAAACATTAAGAAAACCTTCTATAATAACACTTAAATTAAAAAGCCAATCTGAACCAGCGGAAATTCACTGATTCAAATTTAGAGAGGGAATTTTAAGCGATTTTAAATGTTTTTGAATTTTGTGGAACTTTTAAGGATTTCATGGAATTTTATGAGTTTTCTAATAATTTTAATGCATTTTAAAAGATATAAAGGTATTTTGACTGTTATCGAAAAATTTTAAAGAATTCCAAGAAGTTTCTGGGAATTTTGAGAGATTTTTACGAATTTTAAGCAATTACGAAGGTTTTCGTGAAATTTTAAGAGATTTAAAAAGTTTTTTGGGATTTTACGAGATTTTTAATCTTGTGGAATTTCGAAATTTCAAAAGGTTTTTGAGATTTTTAATACTTTTAAGTGATTTCAAGAGATTTTTCTGATATTTAAAAGATTTTATTGAATTTTTAAGGATTTCATGGAAATTGATGAGATTTTTAATAATTTTAATGTATTTTAAAGGATATAAAGGTATTTTAACTGCTATCGAAGAATTAAAGAATTAAAGAATTCCAAGAAGTTTCTGGGGATTTTGAGAGATTTTCATGAATTTTAAGCAATTTCGAAGGTTTACGTGAAATTTTAAGAGATTTAAAAAGGTTTTAGAGATTTTAAGAGATTTTGAATCTTGTGGATTTTCGAAATTTCAAAAGGTTTTTTGTAGAAGTTCTTAGGATTTCATGGTATTTAGAACTTGGATTTCAAGACATTTATGATTTTACTCGTTTTTGTGAATTTTTAAGGGATTTCAAGAGGTTCTTGGAAGTTTTAAAACACTCAGAAACCTTTTCAAATCTGAAATGTTGATGAAAACCTTCGAAATTGCTTAAAATTCATTAAGATTTTTTAAAACTCCCAAAGCCCCTTGAAATCCATGTTAAAACTCGTAAAAAGCTCTAAAAATTCCTAAAAACCTCTTGGAATTTCTTAAAATTTTAAATCTCTTAAAATCCTTAGAAATCTTATCGGTGAAATCCTAAAAACTTCTTCTGCAAAATCTTTTAATAATTAGAACAATCTCGTAAAATGCCTTAAAATTATTAGAAATTTCATAAAATTTAATAAAATCCCTAAAAATGCCAAAATCTTTGAAGAATCATTAAAACCTCTTGAATTCTCTTAAAATTGCTGGAAATTCCAGAAGAGCGTTTTGAATCCCTTAAAATCCTTTAAAGTTCTCAAAAACCTTTTAAAATTTCGATATTCCACAAGATTCAGAATCTCTTAAAATCCCAAAAACCTTTTTAAATCCCTTAAAATTTCACGAAAACCGTCGAAATTGCTTAAATTCTTTAACTAAGCGAATTTTCTGATTAGTGTGAAAATATACGCATATTTTAAGATAGAAGAATGGAAGAAATATAAATCAGTTAATATGAATTTGCAGTGCCAAGTATCTTCCTACAGACATTATTCTAATTAGTAAAAATCGTAACATATGTACCAAGTAGAATTTTCTCTTCACTAATTTTTAAATTAATTTTAATCCCTCTTTAATTAGAACAAGAGTGTGTAATAAACAATATTACATTACTTGGTTGAATTTTCCCAAAGTAAAATGTGAATTTCACTTGAAAATTAATACATCATAATGAGTCTAGAAGATTAAATAGGTATAGACTAATTATAGTATAAGAGAGTTTCTAGATATTATTATTATATTCCAGCATTTAAACTGTACTCTGAAAAAGCAATTCTACATCATGAAATGTAAAGTTGATTATACAAGTTATTTGCCCACATCTAAAAGGTAAACTTTATGGATCTGTGATATAGACACAATTAAGGAATGGACAAATTTCGTAGTAGTCTTTAATCAAGTATGCAAAACATTTCTATATATGTAGTACTAAAATATGCGACCTCGTATTTCGCTAATTCAACTAATTTCGCCTCTTTTCAAAGTTTTCTAGTTACCTATACACAATTCAATTTGAAATTTCTTTATAAAAAAGATAACTTTTCTTGAGATATCTTTTTTGAGATCCAGAGTATTCTTTGGCAGGAAGAAAGTCTATATTTTTTTCTGGAAAAATTCCTATCTGAATCATTTTATTCATTATGATTCTTTTATTTCCAGCAGGTACATAGAATATTTTTTTGTTTCGTAATACATTCTCAGTTTTTTTCTTCTCCAGCCTGTAAAGTGTTAATTTGAGATTAATCAAATTTTCCATTTGCATTCACTGGGGACTTTCCTTTGTCTAGTGTACTCCTAGAGTGGAATGGGTCTTGATGAGAATGAGAAACACGAAGCACGAAGTATAAAGGGTGAGGAACGAATGAAAGGACGTGTTCTCTGAAGAAAGTTGAGCGACGATGGCAAAGTTGACAAGAAAGTAGGACGGTACGCGACCACCTCTTTGACATTCTGGTGGTGCCCTTTTTACCCATGAGACTTGTATTCTGAAACCAACTGAATGAGGACATTCTCGCGTCAGGACAAATTGATCGGAGATGGAAGCAACGTGGTACCTTCGAGAGTCAACTCTCGTAACGCGAGCACTTTCATCGATACGATTCTGCTCGAAATATCAACGAACTTCCCAATAAAACAATTTTATATTAAATTACACCAAGTGTACTCGATATATCCGTAAATTTTATTCTATTATATTCTATAATATCATTTTTATATTTTATCTTTGTCGAGTAGGATGTCCTATTTGAAATTGAAATATTTCCACACGCTTCTGCGATTTTAAAGTGTTGACAATATTGTTTTGAATAAAGCACTGCATATGAAAAGAGAAAAAGAGAAAAAAGCCAGTCAAGCGTGTGATTCGATTATAATATTTTTATAATGTGATTCGGTAATAAAGTTGCGACTTATGAGAAGTAGTATTGATATAGATGCTTAAATATTTAAAAATATAAAATTGTTTAAAAAGAAAAATGTATGAATTAAGTTATGCACACCTAAAATATTCATACCTTGTCCTGCATAAATTATAGTGCGACCAGGATCTTGGTTCTAGAAATACATTGATGACCCAATAGTAAAAATTAAATCTATATAAAATTCAACGTTCTATAATAAAATAAGTGTCCTAATTATATTCGAACATAAACTGATAATATTAGAAAACGAAATTTCCTGTCATGCAAAATTTAATGGATTTGAAATGTTCTTCTTAACATTAAATTTAGAGACGATGACCTCATTTCAAAAGTGTACTATGGCAGATCAGAAATTGAGCTTTAGCGGGGAATATAGCCAGGAACGAAGAAATGAATCTCTTAAATCAGAATTCCCATTGCGAGGGAAACGCATCATAGGAGATTCCTAAGACTGTGAATGCCTTGAGACCCGATTAAAGAGGTCGGGCAATCCCTCTTTCTCTAGTTCAATTTTTCTTACTTTTTGTCTCCTTCTTTCGACAATTTTTCTGTTCTTAGCTCTTCCTCTCTCATGTGATTTTGAACATTAAGATAAAAAGCAAATTAAAGTGCACCCATTTCGCGTCGGCGTCATCTTCAGAGGTGGATGGTGAACGGACCTGGCTCACTCAAGTCATTACTTTGAGTTATTCGAATAATATTTCCACGTCCCGCTTAGGAAATCAATGCGTCTGGGTTGGCGCTGCATAATTCACGCCATTCTGTCAGACAGATTGAAGATTAATAGGGACGATCAGGCATTCGCTAATCGAAGCACTTACGGGTCTCTTTTGGGATGGAAGGAATCGATATTGGTTTTAATGCTATCGTTTCATTATTACCTATGAATGAAAATCTTCAATCAACAATTTCCCAAATTTTTTTTTGAAACTTTTTTGATAAATCTTCTTTGACGGCTTTACTATGTCTAAATATATATTATATATCAACAGATTTAAAACTATAATGTATGCGAGATTTTTGAGAAATTTTTAGGGAGAAACCACTTTTATAGAAAGGACTTTCAAGAGGTTTCTAGAAATTTTAAGGGTATTTGACAATGTTTAAGTGATTCTTAAAAAATTCAAAAGAGTTTTAGGATTTTAAAAAATATTTCGTAGAATTTAAATTTAAAATTCCTTACAGTCCCTGAAAATTCTCTGAAACCTTTTGAAACCTCTTAAATTCCTCGAAACTTCATAAGATTTAAAATCTCTTAAATTTTCTTAAATCACTCAGAAAATTTTTAAAATCACATAAAATTTGGTGAAAAACTTCGAAATTGCTTACAATTCGTTAAGAATTCATAAAAGAATTTAAGAGATTTTAAACCTGATGAAGTTTTGACGAATTTTAAGAGATTTCAAAAGGTTTCAGAGAATTTTAAGAGACTTTAAGGAATTTTAAATGTTGTAATGTAATTATCAGGAATTTAAAAAGAAGTAAAGACATTTTAATAGTTTTAAAAATATTTTATGGAATTTTAAAGAATTTCGTGAAATTTTATGGGATGTTTTCAGGGATTTTAGGATATTTCGTGAAATTTTAAAGGAATGTATGCAATTCTAAGAGGCTTTTAAGAATTTGGAGACATTTTAAGAGGTTTCTAATAATTTTAAAAGATTCCAAAGAATTTCATCGATTTCTAAGGTTTTCGCGTGAAATTTTAAGGAATCTTAAAAGGTTTGAAAGAGTTTTATGGGGTTTTAAGGAATTTTAAGATATTTCGAAGATTTCTAAGAATTGTAAGGGATTTTATGAAATTTTATGAGATTTTTAATACTTTTAAGTGATTTCAAGAGATTTTTCTGATATTTAAAAGATTTTGTGAGAATTTGAAAGGATTTCATGGAATTTGATCAGATTTCTAATAGTTTTAACGAATTTTAAAGATATAAAAGGATTTTAAATGTTATTACCGTAAAATTTCAAGAATTTTTTTAAGTTTGTCCAGGGAATTTTATGGAGAGATTTCAAAATATCTTTACGATTTTTAAAAGATTTAGTATAATTTAAGAGGATTTCAAAGGCTGTACTTATTTTTAAGGACTTCCAAGAAATTAGTCGATTTTTTAAAAAATATTGTGGAATTTTTATGAATTTGATGGATTTTTATGAGATTTACAATAATTCAAAAAGATTTCAAGAGATTTTAAAAATTTTGTAGAATTGTTAAGGATTTCATGGAATTTGGCGAGATTTCTAATGATTTGCAGAAATTTTAAATTTTAAGGAATTTCATAAGACGTTTCTAGGAATTTTTAGAGGTTTTCATGAATCTTAAGGGATTTTGAAGTAGTTTTCACTAAATTCAAAAGAATTTTAGAATTTCTAAATAATTTTGTGGAATTTTAAAGGAATTTAATGGATTTTGGATGTTGTAAAATTTAATGGAATTTTAAGATATTTTAACCAATTTTAAGGGTTTTGGAAGGTTTTGTATAAAATTTTAAGAGATTTCAAACAGTTTTTAGGGTTTTTAGGAATTTAAAAATTTTTCCTGTAATTGCGAGGAATTTTCAAATTTTAATATATCGTAAGGAATTTAAGGGATTTTCATGATTTATAAAAGAATTTGTAAAATATTAAAGGATTGCATGGAAATTTATGAGATTTTTAATAATTATAATAAATTTTAAAGGATATATAAAGGATATAAAGGGACTATTATCGTAGAATTTGAAGGAATTTCCAAAAATTTCTACGAATTTTAAGAGATTTTAACGAATTTCAGGGGATTTTTTTACCATTTAAAAAAGAGTATGGATTTTGAAGGATTTTAAAGTTCTTCGGGTTATTTTAATAAGGGATCTCAAACGATTTTTATGATTCAAAAGATTTCGTAGAATTTAAAAGAAAGTTATCGTCAAATTTGTAAGATTTTCAAGAGGTTTTTTTGATTTGTAAAAGATTTTGTGGATTTTTAAAGATTTCATAAAATTTTAAGGGATTTTAAGGCATTTTAGAAGAATTTAAGAGTTTTTGATGAGTTTTATTAAAAATTTGTGGAATTTTAAAGCTTTTCCTGGTATTATATGAGATTTCTAATAATTTTCAGGAATTTCAAGATATTTTTCTGATTTTAAAAAAATTTTGTAGAATTTTTGTGGATTTCGTGGAATTTTTAGATATTTTCACCAATTTTAACGAATTTCAAGAGGATTCTAAGTTTTTTGTAAAATTTTAAGAGACCAGCAAATCAACATGTGCCTTATTATTTTGTTTTCCTTCTTACAATTTTAAGTCATTTAGAAGCCAATCAGGTTTGCAACAACAATGTATGCGAAATTTCCGATTCATTTCGTAACACCACTTTTTTAAGATAGGACTCCTTTTTTCTCTTAAGTAAATTATGCAAGGTTAAAATTGTACTAGAAGGAGAAATTGAAAATCGAACTTAAAGCTGATTCATTCTGGGTGATAATGCTTTTATTGTGTTTGCTCCCGAACAGTGGGGCCTCTGATTAAATATCGATTTAAGAATGTTTTTTTTCCAATTTCTTCGAAGCTATTGTTATCTCTCATCGAGGATTGAGAATCCTCCAGGTGCTGGTTGTACGTCATGGTCGACTCAACAATGGCTAACTCGGCTATATTAATTTCAACTCCTACCAGCGCGCATCATTTTCAATGTTACTTTTTAGAATGAAACGAATACAATCGATGTATGAACGTTAATCAAGACTCTTTTTTTTTAAGTTACCTACATTGCTGCAGCTACAATTATTTTGGGAACATATTTTAACGTAAACATAGAAAATTTCTTTCATTTTCTTTTATTGTCGTATTATGTCACTTATTGTAGATCAACGACTCATAATACATTTCCAATAAAAATTGTATGTCGTGAACTTAATATTAATAATGTTCAGTTGCCTCTTTCCATTGTGAAAGATCTGATTTTCCCTTCCTATCGAATTCTCAGATCCGGTACAATCTCTTCCTTTCTTCCCCTAATGCGACTTTCTTCCTTTCAGTCAATTCAATATTGTTATCAGGAATTGCAATGTAACAATCAAATACCAAGGCTATTTGATAATAATAATCAAATGATAAGATCCTTTGCATGAAAGGACAACTAGATTTATTATTTTAAACACGACGAACTAAGAGTAACCAATTGAGCTGAAAAATACTCTCTAGTTCTCTCTCTCTCTCTTCTCTCTATGTAGGAAAGTTAGAAAGTTGCTTTCATCCATTTTAGTACTTAGGAAAATGTCTTTGCTCGTCGAAAGATTTTCAAATATACCTACTGTAGTGTCGAACGCGTTGAGAATACGAGGAAAGAGGCATATAATGGCTGGTATTATGGGCACTTAGTCACTTTTGTGCCTTTGCCGCCATTGTACTAAGACAAAAGATGGCGAATCCCGGGGGCTATTCTGTCCCATACGAGCAAACCCGTCGCACGTACTTGAATAACCATAGTGGCTCAGTGCTAAATTAAGCCGTTGCGTTTGTGCGCATTCATGCATTTTCACGCATTTACGCGGAGTTCACAAACAAGTGCATAAATGTACGTGTGTGTGTGTGTACAGCTTTAGATACGCACAAGTGACAACTATATATTGTAGTGTGAGTGCGCATCCCCCATACATATGGAAACAGACCAGTGCATTCGACACTGGTACTCATTGTGCAATGTTCCTTTGTTATTTTGTTCCATTCCAGTTTAAATTCCGCGTCGCGCACATGTACCTATTGCATGTTTACTGCACACCCTTACTGCCTCCCGTTGCGTTAGAAATATGAGCTTTTTCTTTTCCCTCTAGAATGATTTCGCACTACATTGTTTCTACACGAATATCATTCTTCTTCAATTATACGCGATTCAAAATCCTAACTTAAAAAATCATGTCTTAAAATGTCCTGTCTTAAAAAAGTGGTGTCACGAAATGTCTTGAAAATCTAGCAGAGATTTTTGTGGCAAACTTGATTGGCTTTTGGATATGACTTGAAGTTGAAAGAAGAAAAACAAACTGGCGCAAAAAAATGTCAGGGAAACCTTTGAAATATCTTAAAATTTGTTAAGATTTCTTAAAACTCCCAAGAACCTCGTGAAATCCCTTGAAAATTCACAAAAATTGTTAAAATTGGAAATGTCTTGAAATCTTTAGAAATCTTATCGAACTACATGAAAACCTTAAAAATTCTACAAAATCTTTTAAAAATTAGAGAAATTAATGAAATTACCTGATGACATTTAAAGTCCCTAAAGTTCATTTAGAATCTATTAAAATTATTTGAAATCTTATCAAATTCCGTGACATCCTTAAAATTCTATAAAATCTTATAAAAATAATAAAATCCCTTAAAATAATTAGAAATCTCGTATAATTTTTACAAAATTCTTTAAAATTACATAAAATATTTTTTGAAAGCTATTAAAATCTCTTGACTTCTTTTAAAATTCATGAAAATTATATTACAAGATTTAAAATTCCTTAAAGTCCCTGAAAATTCTCTGAAACCTTTTGAAATCTCTTAAATTCCTCGAAACTTAATAAGATTTAAAATCTCTTAAATTTTCTTAAATCACTCAGAAAATTTTTAAAATCACTTAAAATTTGGTGAAAACCTTCGAAATTGCTTACAATTCGTTAAGAATTCATAAAAGAATTTAAGAGATTTCAAAATGATTCAGAGAATTTTAAGGGACTTTAAGGAATTTTAAATGTTGTAATATAACTTTTATGAATTTTAAAAGAAGCCAAGAGATTTTAATAATTCTAGGGATTTTATGATTTTTAGATTTTATAGAATTTTAAGGATTTCATGGAATTTAATGAGATTTCAAGTAATTTTAATAGATTTTAAAGAAACTCTATAATAATTATAAGGGATTTTACGAGATGTTCTAATTATTAAGAGATTTTGCTGAAGTTTTCAGGATTTCATGGAATTTGATTGGATTTCTAAGGATTTTAAGAGATTTAAAATTTTAAGAAACTCCAAGAGGTTTTTAGGAATTTTTAGAGCTTTTTATACGAGTTTTAACTTGGATTTCAAGAGGTTTTCGGGAGTTTTAAGAAATCTTAACGAATTTTAAGCAATTTCAAAGGTTTTCATCAAATTTTTAGTAATTTGAAAAGGTTTCTGAGTGTTTTAAGGCCATGTAAGACTTAACCGATCCCTACAAATTATTTTTTTATTTTTACAAAAATTTAAGACCAGATAAACATGCCTTAGCATATTTTCTTTAATTTTAGAAATTTTTAATTTGATATCTCAATAAATGTAGACGTAGCGTTGCAGACAAAAAAATGTCGATAAGGTAGGGATCGGGTAAGTCTTACATGGCCTTAAAACTCTCAAAAACCTCTTGAAACACCTTAAAAATTTACAAAAACGAGTACCATCATAAACGTCCTGAAGTTCAAGTTCTAAATTCCGTGAAATCAGAAGAACTTCTACAAAATCTTTTAATAAGTATAACAATCTTGCAAAATTCCTTAAAAGTAATATAAATTTCATAAAATTTAATAAAAGCCTTAAAAATTCCAAAGTCTTTTAAAAATCATTAAAACCTCTTGAATTCCCTTATAATTCCTGGAAATTCCAGGAAAGTGTTTAAAATCTCTTAAAATCCTCAGAAAATTCTTGGAATTCTTTAAAATTCTTCGATAACAGTTAAAATACCTCTATATATCCTTTAAAATATACATTAAAATTATTAGAAATCTCATCAAATTCCATGAAATTCTTAAAGATTCCATAAAATCTTTTAAAATCATAAATCTTTTGAAATGTACGTAAAAATTCATTAAAATCTCTAAATATTCCTAGAAATCTCTTGAAATTCATTTAAAATCCCTTAAAATCATTAGAAATCTCGTCAAATTCTACGAAATCCTTAACAATTCTACAAAATTTTTTAAAAATTAGAAAAATCTCTTGAAATATTTTAAAATTATTAGACATTTATCACTTATCCGGCGTTGCTCGGGATTTTAAGAGATTTCATATAATTTAAAGGGATTTCGTAAGATTTGAAAAAATATAAAAGGATTTTACGAGATTTATAGTAATTTTGAAGAATTTCAAGGGATAAAATGACTAAAAGATTTTTAAAAATGTCCAGAGATGCTATAAGAAATTTTGATTGATTTTGGGAATTCGAAGGAATTTTTAAAACAGATGAAAATTCACTGGTTTAAGGAATTTTAAATCTTGTAATATAATTTTCATGAATTTTAAAAGAAGTCAAGAGATTTTAATAGTTTTCAAAATATTTTATCGAATTTTAAAGAATTTTGTGCAATTTTATGAGATTTCAATTAATTTTAATAGATTTTTAAAAAACTCCAGGGACTCCATACGTTATCTTAAGTATAATTAAATGACTTTCAAGCAGTTTCTAACAATTTTCAGAAGTTTTCACGAATTTTAAAAGATTTCAAGAGTTCTACGAGTTTTAGAGTATTTTACGCGGTTTAAAAGATTTTAAAGTAGTCAGGTAATTTCAGTACCAGATATTTGCAAGTAAGAGATTTTAGAAAAGATCGTTTAATCTTTTCTTTCCAAGAGTACATTAATTCCCAAGAAATGCGTATTCTCGTCTTACTAACAGGAGGATTAACTCGCATCTAAATGAAGTTCCACCCTTTGCACATAGTGAGTAATCTTTGTATATAAATTTATGATAGCACGCTCGCGAATCTCACGTTGTCTTATAATTAAGTAGGAGGCAAAAGGTACGAGAAAGAAAAAACGGAACGTCCTTTGAACTGTCCGGGATTGTCGGTTCATCCCGTCTCACCCGTATTAAATTAACGATTGTACCATTACCGTTATCGTAAAGGATAAAATGAGCCGTTATATCAATTTCAGTTTGCGAGAGAATGCGACTATCTCACACCCCCGAGACATTGCATTTTCAGGAAGAGTTCTCGCATTTACGCGTCTTCAGTATTCCTATCTGGACGCTTGCGCGCCTCGCAGGTGCAACTATACGGAGTGCGTGTAGATGCACCTGTCTGTTGGGGTGCGCAAGCGTCCAGGTAATCGCACGTAAAACATCGGGGTGGTGAGCTTTCGTAGTCGGCAGTTGCCGCTCGCGAAGCGTGCTTTCTCTCCAAAGCCCGCTATCTTGTGGACAAATCGTGAAGCTTCGATAGTTCAAGCGCTATTTTGTGAATAAAAAAACGCGGGTGTTATCATTTTTTTTATGAAAGAAAAGTGCATTTTTCAGAATTTTAAATAACACGCCTTGAATTAAATATAAATAAAAACCCATCATCCTCTAGAGTTTTTAAAGAAACTCCACGAAAGTCCTGCAAAGTTTGGAAAATATTCTTACAAAATAAAAAATGCAAGCAATTTGAAATGTTTGTTAATTTAAAAATGTTCTCACCAGAAGGTGCGGATTTAAACAAAGCGATTTCAGGAAAGTTTAATTATAAGCAGACCTGTTATTGAACGCACAAAGTGAAGGAAATTTTAATTTCGTAATGAAAGTCTCTTCAGGTGAGAAACTAGAATTTCTTGGAGGAATGACATTTATTTTCTTTTGAGTTACGAGTGAAAAATTATAACAAAGGAAATTGTCGGACCGCTGAAGCACGAATAAAAAGTGGTCTTTTATATTGAATAGATTTTCGAGATGAAATTAAGTGCGGAAAAAGTAATTTGTAGGGAAGCGGGCAAACATAGCAGATTGAATAGGTTTCCTGCAATTAAATCGTAAAATAAGCCGGTAAATAAATAATTGGCTCGGTCAAATTAGCGTCTCGGATATACGAAAAGGTATGTTGAATTGAAATCGATTTCTCCTGGTGTACACGTGCGCGCTTCAATGTAGACGAATACTTACTTTTACCAGCACGCCGAGCTAACTCGAAATTCGACATGACTCTTTATCACGCAATAAATAATTAAGCCAGCGGAAGAATAGTTGGAGTTTTATCGAAATTAAAAAAATTATAAATATATTTATTTTAATATAGTGATGGGACTTTACAAGAAATTTATGTTTCGATTCTCCACGTGTTCTGACTGCATTGTAGTTACCGATCCCAATTTGTTCGATCGGTTCTCGAGGGGCAATGCTCTCGGTTAATTGAGTGTCGCGAAGTACGAAAAGGAATTTCAATTTAATGGTAACAATACCAAACACCATTCACTGATTATGCGTTGCTTTCATTGAAAACTTATTCTAAAATATAAATTCAGAAACATTATTTCAGTTTGATTTAAATATTTGAAAGCTTTTTAAATTATTGAAATAAGATAATTAAAGAATTGAAACTTATAGGATCTGAGCTGAAATTGAAACCTGTCAGAGATAATTTAACTCGAATGGACGGAAAATTTATTTATCTTATAAAAACTAAAACAGTTTTGAAATAAAATTTGCATTCAAATAAGCGAGACAAGATGGATATTGAAGCGATGTAAAGTAGAAGCGTTTTATAAAAAACTGCGTAAGTGTCATGGAAAGCTTTGTACCTTAATTGTCGTCAGTTCAGAGACAAAAGAAAAAAATCAGGGAGACAAAAATCAAAGGTAACCGCTCTTTAGTATGCGTAGCTTGTCATCATTTACAACATATCGTCGAGAGCTTACGATGCCGCATTTATGTTGAATATGCATGAATGATGCATATTTTCGTCTTTGAACGGAAAAATTTGTTTCCTTGAAAGTCCTTCCTTTCATCGCGTCACTTTACATGATATATTCAACTATTCACCACGGAGATCATGAAAAACAATGGGTTTACAATTTTGCATCAAGTGTCATGGATTTTAACGATCGTTTTCTGATCAATTGAAATTTAAAATGTTGAATTTAAATGTTCTGAATAACTCAAGCGAAAATAATTCAGATAATATAAAGTTTTAATTAATATAAAGTTTTCATTTCATTTAAATATCATCCTTAAACATACGAACAAAATTTATCAAAAATTATGTAAGATTTGTTCATGTTTATAATTCATTGATAGATCATCTTAAAATTCATAAATATCTTTTGAATAGAGTTTAATTGAATTCGTGTAACAATGTGTTTAAATTGCGGAACTAATGTCTTTGTAGCCCAAGGAGCGTAATGTTTGCTTATGTAACATAACTTATTACATTCATTCATGCACAAGCCTCCTTTTTTTTTAATTTCGACCCTTAATTACGTAAGCGTTCTTAAGATTGAGGCAACCCTCCCTCCCATTCCAATTTTCTTATGTAAGGTTTTATTATATTTTTTAATAAAAATTTGGCACTATTTAATTAGCATAAATAATATATTTATTTTGTCCTCAACTCCAGATTTTATCTCCTTATCTGTGGAAGGAGATTGAAATAG
Organism: Synergus umbraculus; assembly: GCA_900474325.1. Lineage (NCBI taxonomy): Eukaryota > Metazoa > Arthropoda > Insecta > Hymenoptera > Cynipidae > Synergus > Synergus umbraculus. Next base: position 11,703 of record UCOK01017983.1, on the reverse strand, counting down.
AAAAAAGTTTAAGCGCGACAATTTAAAAGATAATTAGCCGAGAATAGGAAGAAAAAAGTGAAGCAAATACGAGAATGAAATAATAATCGTGCTGAGGATTGGTATAGAGAAGTTACGACGTTCATAAAAGACCGCATCTTAGTTTTACGTTAGGAAGGGGTAGTTAGGAGAAGACCACCTTGGGGATTTGATAACATGAAAAGCTTCCTGAATCGTCGTCAGTAAATTGACAATGAAGTTAACGATATAATGTTTTCAGAACAATAGAAGAATTTTCTCTTTTGTCGGAAAAGGAGAAAATGCAAATTAACAGTTTTAGCACATATTGGACTTTATTAAAATTATTAATCAAATTTAACGTTTTATTACATCTATGAGAGGCTATTATATAATTAAATTGTTATTTCACTTCACAGATACAAAAAATCTCACGAAATACCGAGATGAGGACGAAAATAAAGTTTCCGGACGCGTCGAGAAATAAATAATTCATTACTTGATTTTATTTATTAGTGGGTTATCCTCTTTTTTGTTATTAAAACGTATAAGAGTCGGGATAGCTAGTGGATAATAAAATCAACTGTGAAACAAACAGACAAAAAAATTCTCAACGTTTGTATTCAAGAAAGGAAAGTGCAATGGATTTTCTGCTTCTATTGTTGATCGTTCTGCTGCAACATGAAGGTAAGCTATCGATTTTTATTATATAAAAGGTTTACAAACTCTGTATTCTTGACATGTGGATAATCATAAAGTTCTCTTCAAATATTGATGAAAATTCAATCCTTTGGTGAAAAACAATTTTGTCTTGGAATCAATATTAATCGAGAAATGTGAATTTAATCGAAAAGTATTTCTTTTCGACCTCACAGGAACAATGAGTAGAGTAAATTAATTAATAATAACAGTATAGGTTGTATTTCATACTTTATAGTTTTATTGTACTTTCAAGCCTTTATACTTTAGGGCTTTTCTTCTATTCTATTTAACTTATCATGATGAAAGCAATTTCGAGGTCCAGTGCCTAATAGTTTGGCACAATGCCGTATCTAAAATAACTTTTGCTCTAATTACTCAGCCCCATGGCATGAAGTTATCAGAATTGTCGTCAAAAAAAGAGCTTTGAGAGCGAAGCGAGCGGCAAAATAAAGAGGATTTATTATGCCCTGACACTCGGCCCCCTAAGGGTAACAAAAGAGCGGTCTCCAAAGTGCAATGATATAAAATAAAGCACGCTGTAGTGAGGAAAATGCTACATAGATATTAAAATCACGTGCACATAATAACGCGCCTCACCGAGTTACGTGAAAACTTTCGCGGTAATAGGAGTTAGAAATGCGCATTAACATCTTCTCGAGTTTTTGAAACTCTTTTCCGTATTTTGTAATTTTATTCATATCAAAAGGATTGAAATAATAGTATTTAAATTTCATTTAAATTTAAATTGAGAAAGAGCGAATTTTTTAGATTTTTGAACTGGTTTAAAACTAACAGATCATCTCGAAAATATATTCCACTGAACAAATAAAGCAGTAGATTTATAGGTAATTTCTGTAAAACCAAAGTCCACTAATTAGAAATTATTGTACTTTCGTACAATACACGTTTCCTTTAAATATATACTGCAGTCTTTCATTCTATGTAAATATTTCGAACAGTTGAAATTTCTCAACCGTGGAAAAGTGGATAAAGGCGAGGTAAATATGAATAAAATTTCTATAGAATTAATGTAATTACTAAGTGAATTTATGAAATGGGACATATAGAATATCTGGATAAGGGTAAATGTTGAGAAAAGATCGAAGGAGAGATTGAGAGTCGACGTAAGGGTGAAAGGTGAGAAATGGTAGTGAAATAAGTTTCGAAAATTCCTACTGAAATGTCAGTGAAATAACTTCGGGAAATTCTTACCGCGTTTGGGAAACCGTACGAAATGTTCTCCCATATTTGACTTATATCGCGAGCAGGAAATGAAACGTTCGGCCGAAGGCGGGTAAAGTGCATCACGCTATACATATCAATACACCTAGCAGTATAGGGATGGCAAGGTAAAGCTCGATATGAAATTTTAAGATCGTGAACTTTAGCTATGAGTTTACCATAAATAAATAAAAGATGAGAGATATGTACGTTGCTGAAAGCTTTTGCAACCTCTCTATCTAGAGCCAGGAAAACTCTGGTCACTCGGTCAGTTTCACAAAATTGAGTCTGACAGATTTTTCAACTACATCAGCATATGAAATTTCGATCACTCAACAGATCTAATTTTTAGTTATTTTTCTGAGAAACTATACATTTCTACATAAACTACATTTTATAATATCGATTCGCAGAAAGCTTTTACATTCTCATTTTTCAATTTGGTTGAAGTATCAGACATCTAGTTTAACGATTTTTTTCCGAATTATTGGAATAAAAATATGAACAAGGAAAATTTTACAAAGTTTCTGAAATAATTAAAATTTGTCGTTATATTTACTAGCAGAAATTTATCCGGCGTTGCCTGGGATTTTAGGCGATTTCATAGAATTTAAAGGATTTTTTAAAAAGTTTAAAAAGTTGAAAGTTGATTAAAAAAAGACTAAAGGATTCTAAAAAGAGTCGAAAATAATTAAAAAAGGTTTTTTCAGATATTTTATAAATAAAAATTATAAATAATTGTAAGAGAATTACAGTGATTTTAAGGAATTTTAAGAGATAAAAAAACTAAAGGATTTTAAGCAATATTATATTAGACGCTAAGGGCTTTTGATTGATTTTGTAGGGATTTAAAGGGACCTTTAAAAGAGTTGAAAATTGTTATCAAAATATTTTTTCAGAGATTTCAAAAGAGTTTAAGAGAATTCGAAGATTTTCCTAAAATTTTAAGGATTTTCAAGAGATTTAATGATTCTTTAAAAGTTTCCGGGAATTATAAGGCATTTTAAGGAATTTTAAGAGATTTTCAGGATTTAAAAAAAATATCCTGAAAATGTTAAACATTTGTAAATTTTTAAAGTTTTCGTACTTTTTAAATTAAATCTTTAAAATTTTCGATCTCATTTTTATATCCTTTTTAAAAACATTTTCAATAACTAGAAAATTTGAGTAAATCCCTTGAATTCTTTTATAGATTCTTTTTAAATCCTTAAAAAGAATCGTAAATTCCTCTAGAATTCTTACTAAATCCTTAGAATAGTTAAAACTTTTTTAAATTGATTGGGTTCAAATTTCAGACGTCTAGTCTGACGAAAATTTTTATTTTATTTTTTTTTTGTTGCATTTTTTTCATTAAGAATATCTAATCATTTTATTTTTATTTATTTACTAGTAGAAATTTACTCGGTGTTGTTATCCGCGTTATTAAGAAATTTCAAGGGATTTTATAGAGATTTTAAGTGATTTTTTATTTTAGGGAATTTCAGATTTTTAAAATAAGTCAAAGCAGCTTAAGGATTTTCAAGAGTTATCAAAACAGATGACTAAAAGAGATAAAAAGAGATTCCAGAGATTTTAGCGATAAGCGATTGTAAGAAAATCCATTGGATTTCAAAAGAATTCAAGGGAGTTTGAAAATTTTCAAAAGATTTCAAAACATTTTAAGTGATTTTAAGAAATTTTAAGGAATTTATTCTAATTTGGAGTAAATTGAAGGAAATCTCTTAAAATCCCTTAACATTACTTAAAATTTTTAAAAAACTTTTAAATCTTTTGTAAATGTCTTAAAATTGTTTAAAATATATAAAAACTCCTTGAAGTTCTTTAAAAATCTCTTAAAATATCTTTTGAAATCTCTTTATATTCCTTAAAATTCGTTAAAATCGGTTAAAATGTCTTGACATTTTTCGAAATGTCTAAAAAAAAATCTGTCGATAACTCTTTTCACTTCTTTTAAAAATCCCTTTAAATTCCTGTAAAATCAATAAAAATCTCTTAGTATTCTTTGAAATTCCTTAAAATGACTATAAATCTCTTGAAATTCCTTAAAATTATTTCAAATCTTTTGCAAGTTCCTCTAAATTCTCTAAAACTATTTCTAGTAAATAAATAACAATTTTTGGTTTTGTGAACACTGGAAATTTTTTTTGTAATTACATATTTCGATAAATGTTAAAAAAAATCGTCAAATTAGACGTCTGAAACTTCAACTCAATTTTAAATCGTTTAAAATCTTTCGAAATCCCTTGAAATTCATTAAAATTACTTGAAATCTGTTGAAAATCTTTCGATCTCTTTTGAACTGTTTTAAAAATCCATAAAAAATCACTAAAATCAAATAAAATTTCTTTTAATTCTTCAAAAACTTTTATATCCCTTACAGTTTTTTTATCCCTCATAGTTCCTAAAATTCCTTAGAAGTCTTTTTAAAATTCCATGAATTTTCCTGAAATCCTTTAAGGTCCCTATATGAAATCCCATAAAATCTTGCAATCCCTTTTAAAGTCCCTTAAAATCTCTTAGAATCCCAAACAACGCTAAGTAAATTTCTGCTAATAAATAAAAATAAAATAAAATAGTCTTAGAAACTTTTCTTGACATTTTTAATACAGCAAATATAAAAGAAATAAAATAAAATAAATAAAATTCGTCAAACTAGACTTCTGAGACTTCAACTTAATCATTTTTCATTCGAATAGGGCAACACAAGATAATTATTGATATTATGCGATATGAATGATAGATTATTAACTTATTACTATGTAACGATAAAGTGAGAGAAAAAAAAGTGGTTTCAATAGCTGATTATTTTAAATTCTTAACTGTGCGGCGCTCAAATTATGTAATTTTCTGCAACCAGCCAAGTTGGAGTAAATTATGAGCGATGAAGGTTTAAAAATAACAAGGTAACAATGTGGTAGGAAATAAAAGATTTTTCGTAATCCTTTATCGGTGTAAGAAATACGAAAGGTTCTTTATGCTGTCCAGAAAGCTTGAGAGCGACATGGCGACGAAATACCGTTTTCAAAATGCACTGCCTAGACGTTTAACCGCTTCCTCGCGCGACGTAACCCGGCTTTTCTGATGAAGATAAAACGGGATAATTATAGAGCCTATCAGGATCGTACGCGAGTAAATTTCGTTGAAACACGCGAGATCGCCGGACATAGGCGCGGTGATAAAGGGAATCGAGCCAAGGAAATAAAAAAATGAAAAGGCTTTGCAGAGGGAGCGAAAAAGAGGGATGAGGGCAAAGAACTTATCATCAATTTTTCATCTTTGTGAGAAGTAGACACGTCTGATTCGCAAAGTGGGGAGTTCGAGATGCCCGGCTAATTGTTTCTCGCTCATCCCCTGGTGACCATTCTTTTTTCTTTTTGCTTGTTTCTTCTTTCTCTCTTTCTCTCTTACTCTCTTTCTCTCTTTCTCTCTTTCTTTTTCTCTCTGCTACGAAGTAGCAGGTATCAAGTTGGACGTGGCTTGCATTAGTTAAATTCACTGCACATCTGGAGAGAGAAATTCGCAAGGCGCTTTTCCTTGCCAAATAAATGTGTTGTCAGCTGTTCTCCGTCGTTGGAAAAGTTTTCCGGTCAGTGATTGTATGTTTCATATATTTCGTAATTTGTACTTCGTTAAAAAAGGTGTCAACTGGAAGAAATACTTTTCTGTATGTAAAACATGCTTGAAATGTTTCAATTTACATTGCAATTTTTGTACAAAAAATTTGTATACTGAGCGTCCCAATTCTAGCTTTTTGAGTTAATACACGGAGAAAAATGGATATTCAAACTCAATATCTTGGATACTGAACTATGGGACAGCCATGTAAAGATACTCAGATTAAGTATCTGGATATTCAGCTTCAATATCTAGATACTCAACAGGATGAATATCTGGATATTGAGGATGAATATCTAGATATTTAGGATGAATATCTAGATATTTAGGATGAATATATTTTTTTGACTATCTAGATATTAAGTTTGAATATCCATTTTTCTCCGTGTAGATATAATATCTTGATATTAAAACTTAATATCCAGATATTCAAATATATAATCGAAATATTCTAACATCCAATATTTTAATCTCTGGATATTAAGTTTTAATATCAAGCTTTATATCTAAATATCTAGATAGTCGTCCCATAGTTAAATAGCTAGATATTACTTTTTAATATCCATTTTTCTCCGTGTATGTAAACCTGATTGTAATATGTAAACCTAGTTAAAATGGCGCTTGGCCCATTTTTTGTATCGCCATCCTTCGATTCGAATAAGAACCCGGTTTTTTATATAAAAAGAGTAAAAGATTTTTCAGTGATAATTTGAACTGGAGCTGGAGTGAAAATCAAACGCAGTAAACAGGAAAATTAATAGAGACCTGTAGGAAGGGAGTCACAGACAGAATTGCATATTACGTTCACCGCTTTAGCGTAAGAGCTGCTGGACCATGTAGAAGGAGAAATACTATTATCTCTGTGAATATTCATGAGTTACATTATGAATCCAAACAATAGTTAAACAGCTGCCGTTAAACACATTAAATAAATGACACAAACATGCTCTCCAATCGAAGGCACCCATTGGTGAGATTGTTATCATAATGAAAATTGGCGACAATAGAACGCTGGAGCTTATTTTCTCTTAATCTGCAAATTTCCAAGAATTTATGCATAATTACTGATTATAGAGCTACATGGTGTCTTGAAAGCTTGGTTTAATGAAGAAAGTGCGTCATATTAAATTAAATTTCGCCTCCAAAATAATTAAGTTTGACAGGAAGAAATTATTATCCTATCTTAAAAAAGTGGCGTTACGAAATGTCTTGAAAATCGCACATACGTTTTTGAAAATCAGAAAAATATCTTCAAATTCCAGAAAATTATTAGAAATCTTATAAAATACCATGAAAACGTTTAAAATTTCAGAAATTTTTAATAAAACTCATCAAAAACTCTTACATTTTTTTAAATACCTTAAGATTCATGAAATCCTTAAAAATCCACAAAATGTTTACAAATCAGAAAAACCTCTTGAAATTCCTAAAAATTTGACGATGACTTTCAAAATTCTTTTAAATTCTTATACCAAATCTTTTGAGTCATAAAAATCATTTGAAATCCGTCAATAAAATTACCCAATATACTTTAAAATCCTTCAAAATCCATACAGTATTTTAAAAGTCAAAAATCTCATGAAATTCGTCAAAATCTCTTAAAATTCGTAGAAGTTTTTGGAAATTCCTTAAAATTCTGCGATAATATTCCCTTTATATCCTTTATATATCGTTTAATTTTATTTATCCAAATTTTGCAACATTCAAAATCCATTAAATTCCTTCAAAATTCCACTAAATATTCTGAAATCCCTTAAAATTCCACAAAATTGTTTAGAAATTCTAAAATTCTTGAAAACTACTTAAAAATCATCAAAATCCCTTAAAATTCATGAAAATCTCTAAAATTTCCTAGAAACGTCTTGAAATTCCTTAAAATTTAAAATCTCTATAAATCATTAGAAATCTCGCCAAATTCCATGAAATTCTTAGAAATTATAAAAAATTTTTTAAAAATTTGAAAAATCTCTTGAAATCTTTTTAAATTATTGGAAATCTCATAAAAATCCATCAAATCCATAAAAAATTCCACAATATTTTTTTAAAATCGACTAATTTCTTGAAAGTCCTTAAAAAAAGTACAGCCTTTGAAATCCTCTTAAATTATACTAAATCTTTTAAAAATCGTAAAGATATTTTGAAATCTCTCCATAAAATTCCCTGACAAACCTTAAAAAATTCTTGAAATTTTACGGGAATCACATTTCAAATTTTTTTGTATCTTTACAATTCGTTAAAACTATGAGAAATCTGATAAAATTCCATGAAATCCTTTTAAATTCTCACCAAATCTTGTAAATATCAGAAAAATCTCTTGAAATCACTTAAAATTATTAAAAATCTCATAAAATTCCTTAAAACACCATGAAACTCTTACAAACCATTTTAAATTCCTTAAAATTTCACGAAAACCTTAGAAATCGCTGAAATTCTTAGAAACCTCTTAAAATTTCTCCAAATTCCAAAACATTTAGAATCCCTTTTAAAATCGCTAAGAATTCTTAAAAACCTCTTAAAATGACATCAATCTTTACCATTTCGCGAAATATCCTAAAATCCCTTAAAATTCTAGGAAATCTTTTTTAATTTCCTTAAAATTCTACGATAATATTCCCTTTATATTCCTTATATATCCTTTACAATGTATTATAATTATTAGAAATCTCATAAAATTCCATGCAGTCCTTTAATATTTCACAAAATCTTTTATAACTCATAAAAATCCCTTAAATTCTCTTAAAATCATTTAAAAATCGTCAAAATTCCTCACGATACCTCTGAAAATTCCTCGAAATTCCACGAAAAATTTTTAAACTCCTTAAAACCCTAGAAACTGTTTGAAATCTCTTATAAAATTTCATGAAAACCTTAGAAATCGCTGAAATTCTTTGAAATCTTTTTAAATTCTTAGAAACCTCTTAAATCTCGCATACATTATAATTTTAAATCTGATTGGGCTTTGAATGACTTGAAGTTATAAGAAGGAATACAAAGCAATCGTGCGCTTAACGCGCGTGTTGGTTTCCTATTTAATAGTAAGAAGAAATTATTATAAGAAATTATTATCTGAGATGACTCAAGAATATATAAAAAAATTATGGAAATAGTAGAGTTTAAGGACCTGCAGCATCCTTTAAGCATTGTGATTTCCTCAGAGTTTTGTGTCTGGCATTGTCCCAAAAAATCGGAAGGTAAGAACAGAAATGCTTAGAAAGAGCAGCTGGCCATGGTCCAGAGGTAATTTCAAATGCTGCAAATGACGTCAGCAAGACTGTCGCGATCGACACTGGGGACTTTGCAGTGAGTAACTCATTCAATCCGACCAACCTATTTGCTTGTCGTTCGGTTTAATGGTTTTTATTTTGAAAGACCTGCCCGGCTATTGTCACTCCACATTCAATTTCTTTCACTTTACCACCCTTGACACGTGCCTTTCACTTCTTTTATCCTGTAGTCCATTCAAAATTTTTTCAATTTAAGCAATTGACTGCCCAATCACATCAATCTATATGTCTATGATTCGGACCTGAATTTCATGAAGGAAATTTTAGTACATTTCAAAGATATTGAAACCTTTCTATATTCGCTGAAATCATATCAAATAATGTGTCAGTGTGACAAATTTAAAAAAAAAACTTCAATACACAATGACATTTAGCTTTGACATTCCTTAATTAAAAAATGCTGCATGTAGAAATTAAATCTTTTAAATTTTTGATCTCCTTTTTATATCCTTTTTAAAAACATTTTCAATAACTAGAAAATTTGAGTAAATCCCTTGAATTCTTTTATAGATTCTTTTTAAAACCTTAAAAAAAATCGTAAATTCCTCTAGAATTCTTACTAAATCCTTAGAATAGTTAAAACTTTTTTAAATTGATTGGGTTCAAATTTCAGACGTCTAGTCTGACGAAAATTTTTATTTTATTTTTTTTTGTTGCATTTTTTTCATTAAGAATATCTAATCATTTTATTTTTATTTATTTACTAGTAGAAATTTACTCGGTGTTGTTATCCGCGTTATTAAGAAATTTCAAGGGATTTTATAGAGATTTTAAGTGATTTTTTATTTTAGGGAATTTCAGATTTTTAAAATAAGTCAAAGCAGCTTAAGGATTTTCAAGAGTTTTCAATTTCAAGAGGTTTCGACGGATTTTTATTAAAGTTTAAAAGAGTTATCAAAACAGATGACTAAAAGAGATAAAAAGAGATTCCAGAGATTTTAGCGATAAGCGATTGTAAGAAAATCCATTGGATTTCAAAAGAATTCAAGAGAGTTTGAAAATTTTCAAAAGATTTCAAAACATTTTAAGTGATTTTAAGAAATTTTAAGGAATTTATTTATTTTAATGTGGAGTAAATTAAAGGAAATCCCTTAAAATCCCTTAACATACTTGAAATTTTTAAAAAACTTTTAAATCTTTTATAAATGTCTTAAAATTGTTTAAAATATATAAAAACTCCTTGAAGTTTACTAAAATCTCTTGAATTATCTTTTGAAATCTTTTTTGACATTCCTTAATTAAAAAATGCTGCATGTAGATTTTAAAATAGAAATGGAATTTGGTTTATTAATGTATGTTATTGTAATATTAATATTTATTGTAATATTATAACACTAAACATATATAAATAAGCCAGTGTATATCTTATTTTGTTATTTCGAGGAATAATGCAGTTTTCCTGAAATAACAGGATTTTAAAACTGAAGCATTTCCATTTTCCATGTTAAAACATTGGATTCACAAAGAATTCCCTTGATTACATAGCCTTTTTGGTGACGATGTAAACTAAGTTCTTGTGCACAGTGCTCATTAAACATGCAAACTCTCGAATAGTCAAAGTCGGCTACTGCACTATACCAACTACAAGTTCACCTTTGTGGTTGGTTGAGCAAATCCTCTTTGGAAATATTACTAGAAATCCTCTCAGCATTCTGATGCTGGACATTCTCTTACTGACAATCCATTTGGGGCCAACATTTCACTGAAATTCACTGAAATTTACCTGAAATATTCAAATCAAATGCTGCAGAAAAAATCAATGTACTGCTTTCCAAATAAAGTTGCCCTAAGTTACTACTTAAATAATAAATAGTACAATACATAATATAAATAGTACAAAGTAAACTTTTTATTTTTGCTTTTTCAAAGTACACCAGAATCCTACACTGAAAAAAAAAGTTTTAAATCAAGCCCGAAAAAACTACTCTCTAAACCTGAATCAGCGAAATTTTCGCTGTTTGAATCAGTGAACAATATTTTCACTGGAAAATCAGCGAGAAAAATTTTTTATGTACTTTTGACGCATCCGCATTATCCACAGGCAGAAAAGGATAATATTATACAGTATTAATAAATTGTTTTAAAGAATTAGTTCCTTTTTGATATAGAGTAGTCAAATTTTTAAAAATATTGGAATATGTGTTTATTAATAATGTTTATAAATTTCAAATTTCAAATACATTTTTGTATTCTATTAAGTGTGTAATAAATGTTCATTTTTAAAAGTATAAAAAATTGAAATCTATTCTTAACCCAAGAATATTTCCAAATTTTGGCAGGGAAATTTAACTGTTAATCAGCGAAATTTCGCTGATTCATATTTAGAGAGTAGTTTGTGTTACATTTTAAGCCAGTTTGTTTCATTTTAAGCCAGTATTTGAGCTTAAAACTAAATTTAAGCCTCAAAACTGCACGGAGAAACTTCTCATTGTAGAATGTAATATTATAATATTCATTTTTACTAAAGTCAATAGGAAAGTGAGGATATAGTGTCAGTTTTTTAGAAGTTACTGTTTTGAATGTTAAATTTACAAAAGTCAATAGCAAAGTCACATCTCAACCGGAATTACCAGTCTTTAGGAGATAGTGCAACCACATTTTTAATTTTTCCTATCGAAAATAGGAAATAATTCTACCTTCACATAATAAAATAGAATCCACAGCATTCGTGAATTCTACCATAGTTCATATTAGATTTTGTGCGTACAGTTAAGAACGTACATACATATATAAATTATAAACACATTAACTAAATACATATAAATAGTCAATTCACGCTTGAATACTATACTAACGCAACTTAAAATAAAAACGCAAACATTCATAAACGCATCGCAGTAACATATGATACTTAAAATATATCAACTTCATCATACTTATATAC